>VWYH01001668.1:372817-577060 GCA_013399365.1 Pampusana beccarii | reverse complement strand
TTTTTTTTTTTTTTCCCCAGAAATGTTTGTGGGTTGAATTTTAAGTACTTTATCTTGTGCAGGATTTGTAAATATACAGGAGATGGGTTAGGGCCATTGAGCTGTTAAGATAGTTGCAAGCCTAGTGCTTTTAGAAATCGCGTGTACCACAGCAGCAGATTTAATTCCAAGATGTACTGGCTGAACCAGCTGCATTTGTGCTGCCTAATTCTGATACATCCCCAAAATTAGATTTACTATGCCGAAGTTGGGATTTGAATTGGAGCTTTCGAAAATAGGAAATTAGTTCCCGTGATCACAGAACCAGTTAGCTCTTATTTTCTTTCTCTTGCTAAAGATGTCAGTGATAGCTTTAAACATAAATAATTTTGAAAAATATGATCACTTCTAGATGCTTCTAGCCTAAAATTTGGGCCTCATCAAATGAAAATCAGGTTTCAGTTTTGTATAAAGAAGCTTAATTGGTGGCTGTGACCAGTAACTTTAATCGAATGTTTAGGGTGCTTATCCAACCAGAGTAAGTGTTCAGAAACATAGTACAGAAATATAACAGCAGTTTGCATTAGTGGTAAACAACCATCATGATGTTCTTGCTTGTTATATTATAGCTTAAATGTTCTGCGACGCAGAACTGTTAGTTCTGCTTGTATATAGCTATTACTTCAAAGTTGAACGAGCTATGAAGAAGAGTGACTTTCTATAGAACGACTTCGGAGTCC
The DNA here is from genome assembly GCA_013399365.1 of Pampusana beccarii. Lineage (NCBI taxonomy): Eukaryota > Metazoa > Chordata > Aves > Columbiformes > Columbidae > Pampusana > Pampusana beccarii. The sequence goes on along the minus strand of VWYH01001668.1, from coordinate 576,341 downwards.
CCCAGCAGAAGGCCGGGTTCCCCATGCTGGGGTGGAAGCTCAGAGCTCTGAGTTTGGCAGCAGGACTTCACCCTGACCTTCCCAAAAATGTGCTTGAATCTCCTTTGCTTCCTGTTCCCCTCCTCACCCCTCCTCCTTTTTTCCTTAATATTTAGGTCAAAATTAGAGTTGCACAAAAATAGGAAGCTGGAATGAAAAAGTGTACATTCTCAGCATTGTGTTGATATTGGAGCATAAGTTATAGAACAGAGCAGGTAAAAATGAGTTGGATCACTTTGACTTCTTGCCAGACAGAATGTATAGTTTAGTTTGTGTTCTCCAACTTTTCTGTTGCATAAGATAGTTGGATTTACATCTCAGTGTATTTTGCCACTTTCTAATGAAACGATAAACTAGGGGCCAGAGACTCCATTCCCATATGGGGGAGACACTTGAACAAAGGTACAGCTTTAAGATCATCATTTGTTTGACCTTTCTTCTCCTTTTCTGCTCAGTTCATACTGTGATCAATCACTAGCTGCTGTGAGAACCCTGGGTCAATATAATTTAAACTGGTTAGTATGTCAGAATGATACCACTTCAAATACTGTAACACTGCAACCTTTCTATATAAATTAAAAAAAAAAAAAAAAGCAGAAATGTATTGGAGAAAAGACAGATACTTTTCTTTGAAAGATCTGTTTAATGACTTGATTATTTTAACACCACAGTATCACTTTTACAATATTTTTGAGTTCACAATTCTGGATTTGTGCTGACATAAGTGATTCTTCTAAAAACCAGGAACAGACAAAAAAAAAACAAAAGAACAACCAAACCAAACAAAAAATCCCCAACCACTCCACCAAAACCAAACAACCAGAAAAATAAACCACGCACATCAAAACAATCAAAGCCCAACACCAGACTACCAACCACCCCTAGGAGAACTGTTTCCCTAACCTCAAACAGATCATAAGAGAAACTGAGAGATGGTATGAGTGCCTGAGAAACAAGCTTTGTCTCTTCCTTACCAGGTTAGTCTGAAGCGCTCTGCTTCGTTAAACCTAAACGTAATCCGAATGCATCTCAGACTTCGACTTAGCAAGCAGCACGTGTTTGTTACACAACTCTGTGCTTGACCAAGGCTGTGGTATCCCCTGCGAGAAGAATGTGTGTTATCCCAGTGATGGAGCTGTGGGTTCACCTGTGGGTGTTGAGAGGCGTTTGGGCTGCCCCTTGCTCATTTGGCTAAGCCTCCAGTTCATGGTATTTTTCCAAAGCCTTTACTTTTTTATTTTTTCTTTTTTTTTTTGGTAAACAAAGGAAATCTTAACTTGCAGACTTAATGGAAAACATGAACCATCTGTGAATGTTACTTGCAGCTCATTTGCTTCATTGGCAAATATTAAACGGTGTTGTAAAGATACACTGAAATTATGGAAATGGGTTTTAACATTAAAATCAAAGTGCAATTAGAACATTTCACTGCATAATTGTTTGGCAGACTAAGGTAGTAAGCAGAAGATACCCGGCTTTCTGATTTATTGGGCACAGGTTGTTTCTTTAGAACTACAGAAGCTGGGATACATTTTTGTATTTATATTTTTTAAATGATCTACACAATTATGAAAAGACAGTGCATACACATCTTGGGTTTTATTTTGTATGACTGGTTTTTACATTTCCAGCCTGTTCTCTCCATTCTCCCTAATGCAGCATAAGTTGAAACTTGTGTGGTTTAGGGACATGAGGTAAAGACAGCAGTACCTTCATATACGTGTCCTTGTCTGGAACGTATAGCATATTTGGTTTTAATTATTATTCAGACATAAGAAAAAATAGTTATTCACCAATGTGGCCCAGAGTGTTTTATAAATTAATACCAGGTTGCAACAGACATATAATTAATGACAAAACACACCACTTCATACCATCTTCAGACCTGAAGACGTTAAAAAAAAGATTTAGTGTTGAAATTCCTAAAAATAAATATTTTATATGTATGTAAAATGTAGGCACGGTGTTATGATTAGAATTTATTTGTCAAAAGCACACTACAAATGGTCTCTGCATTCCTGTTTGATGTGAAACAATGAGGAATTACAATAAGTAAGAGCTGGCCAGTGATGCATAGACTCCTTGTGCTTTTAATTTATGTACAGGGTGCTCAGAGTAAGTATATATTTACTGTCTCATGCAGTTGAACACCAGGAGCTCAGCCCTGCAAATGAAATACCGAGTAGTTGAAATTACTGCACAGTTGTTTTTGGTGTAAAATCTTTTCAGAGACTGTTTTGTTCAGTGTTTGTACAATAGGGCCCTATTTGTGACTAGGTTCCCAGGTGCTATTGTAAGGCAAATAATTATTTCTTTTTAAAAAGCACACTGTGAGCTCCAGTCTAGCTTCAGGAGTAAATATTTAAGTACCTCTAATATTGAACATTTGCTGAATGCCTTAATATTCCTGTTATAACTGTTTGGTTTATTTATTTGTAGAATAATGTTAGTCTTGGGGGAAAAATGTTACTGAGATCAGCAGGAGTTTGGAGTCCTCAATACTTTTCGGGATAGGGTGAACAGGAAGTACAGCAGGCGATTTCAGCTCTAAGGTGAAATTATTTTAGAATATTGTTCCTGATGAGATCAGAGCTATACTTCCAATCAGTATTAAGGTGATTTACTTCTCAGGGAGCACTGTTGCTCTGTGGAAGATGTACATTTCTGCTCTATTTGAGTTATACAGTATCTGGGTATTGCAAATTACGGAAGATGTAGCAAAGCAACTCTTAGAGATTCTACTACTACGGGTAGGACAGGCATGAAGCGTGTTCCCATGAGCACACAGGGATAGTGCTAAACACTTGCCCTTTTGATGACATTGATTCAAAAGGCAGATGTTTCCTGATGCTCCAGCTGCACAGTAATGCTGGTGCTGCGGCCTTGGGCTCTTGTTCTAGCTTAGCCACTGCTGACCAGGGCAAGAATATCTATGTTTTAGTAAACGCTATAAAAACAGACATTGAGCTTAAAAGGCATCTTTGATTGCTTCTGTTTGCTCCTTGTAGTCTGAGTGTGATGGAATTCAGTCTAGTTTGGTCATGAAAAGCAGTTCTCCTCTCATAGGATCTTTGGATATGTTGGGGATGTTAGCAGCATATTGTTCTTCAGTTGTTGAAAAACTACACAAACAAAATGAAATCAGACACTGGGTGGCTGCAATGGCTGCATTAACCAGATTCTTCTCTATTCCATATGTTGATGTTGTCTAATTACATAGACATATAATGTCGATGTTGTTTAACTACTTTATTTGGATAAGAAATTTGTGTTCATTTAACCCTTTATCCTCAGACTGCTGTTGGGTTTCTCTAGCTCCCTTTGACATGCTGGCAGTCAGTGTGAAAGCATCGCGGTTGTTGGCACTGTATGTTAAGTAGTGATCAGATTTCAAGGCTTTTAAATGTACCAAGGAAATAATAATCTTTGCCTCCAGGTTTTCTCAGTTGTGGAAATCCTGGGTTTTGTGTGGTTTGTTAATCGTAACACCTTTGACAATGATGCCTTAGAACAGGGAGGACATGTTGTCAGGACTAAGTGGTTTTGACTAGATTTTCAGCTACTCTCTGCTAGCAATTGTAAAAGTAAGCCCTTCACCTGACCCTTAATAACCACTGTGGATATTGTGTTTGGCTCCAGGAACAATAGTTCTGCCGAGGGCAGCATTGGGGTTTCATTGGGTACAGTCTTCACAAGAGATGAGCCAGGTGGTGGTGATAAGGCAGAGGTTTGAAAACATATCGTGTGCTCAGGATCTGGACGTAAGAATGGGAACCAGGCGGTACCTGAAGGCCAGGCAGTAAATCAGGAGGGTAAGTTTTGGCTGACAACTGAAGCTGGTGGCTGTTCTTTTAATGCTTGATTTACACCTTGATGTTAGGTGGGCTTACACAGTGTCTTCAATGGCTTCTGTGACCTGAGCTCATTCTGGCTTTGGACAAGATTGTGTGTGGATCTGCCAACAAAGATGGGCTGACAAGGAGTTCCACAGTTGACCTGCCTCTCTGGTTTTGAATCAGGGCCAAAGAGAGTTGAGACATTTGGAAGCTGAGGCAAAAGGATTGTTCTGTGTATTCTGGACCATTTCTTTGAATTAAAGTGCTGTAGGGTTTAGTGTGCAGAGGCTGGCAGCCTGCTTTTCTCACCACCACTAAATACATGGATAAAAGAAAAACTTTCTCTAAAGGTAAAGAGAGCTAAAAAAAAAATCTCAGCAAGCATCATGCAAATGAATCTGCCTTCTCAATACAATTTCCCTGCGAACAACACAGTGTAGGTCTTTGTAATGTGACAAATCAGCTGAAGCAGCAGGAATTTAACTGAAGGAATAGCAACTTTTTTGAGCACCTCTGGAGGTTAATTGATGAAAGGATTTTGAGTAGATAAACACAACAGGAGGATTTCGATGTTTTCTCTCAGATGACAACCTGTATAGTCTGTGCTGAAATATATTTATTTAACAAGAACTGTAAGTACAAACATGTAAAATGATCATTTCTCCTCCTCAAGCAAACAAACAAAACCAAAAACCCAAACACATCTCTCCATTTCATTCTGAAGTATCCCACTATCACTGTGACATCCCAGATAATTTCAGATGTCTTCAGAGGTTTAGTACGTAGATATGTGTACATGCTCATCCACAAAGTAGATGGAGCAGGAAGATGACCTCTGAGCTGTGAATCCCCACGGATGGGAAACAAACAGAAAGGAATGGACTAAGGCAACTTTGCAATATGAAGCTGGCACATGGTGATGATAAACAGTCAACACTGGCACAACGCTGTTGTTTAGCTTTCAACCAAGTTAGTCTTGCTGCTACCACTGGGAAAACTAATAACATAACAAATGAAACTATTGTTCAGTTTCATTAAAAAGAAATCTGATAAGATGGGGAAAATTGAATTAGCCAATCTCAATAGAGTTACTGCTTGTTGGAGCAAAAGCAATATCATCTCTAATAGAATATGTCCCAGATAGTTTTGGCTGGTCCGTGCAGCGTGAGCTCTGTGTGCAGGCGCTGGCAGAGCCACGCAGCACACTGCTGTTAGCATTGGTGGGTCAGCACTCCCCGTCTCCAGCAGCAGCTCCATAGCCAAGCCTGGCAGTGATACTTGTTAGATCAGCGTGATGAATTGATTTCTCTTGGCAGAACAGCACAGGGCTTCCTTCCAGTGAGGCCGACGTGTCACTACTGAGCGTCTGTCAGGTAAAGTGTCCCCTGAAATCTTGCAGTCTAAATCCCATACACTGGCCATCACTAGGGCTAGTTTGCCAGTGTGGGTAACTACTTACATTTATTTTTTAAAAATTCAATTGTAGGATCGTAAAACTGAAAGGGACTTTCATACCCAGGCCTCTTGATGCTATAGGCCAGTGCTGGCTTTATTGTGACATCGTGAGTCTCCTGCTAAAGCCTCAGCAGAACATTGCTGTCTATAACGTGTTTTCTGTAATGGTCCTAGCTTGAGCTTGTAACGTTAAAATTCTTGCATCTCTTAATGGTGACTTAGAATTATTATGCCTGAACTAATCAGTACTTGCTCATTTTATGTTGGAAAACTAACTAGTCATGATCTACAATTAACATAGGTGCTATCTTACTGGACCTGCTAGGGTTCGTGAACTACCTGTGGCACAACCCAGTTCTCTTGTCTGTAACTTGTCATTGCAAGATGTCTGCAAGGACAAACAGACCAAACTGGGGTGCCATATTTTGTATTTGTATAGCCCATAAGATGAAAGAGACTGCAGAAGTTTCATTTGCACCTGTAGTTAATGTGTGAGCACCTGTAGTTAATGTGTGAGCACATGTACCTAACCTGTAGGGTATAGAGCATTTCATTTGCCTAAAGCACACAAAGTCAGTGTTGGTGAAAGTTGAGGTGAAAAAGGACAAAGTGCAGCTGTCTTTTTTTATTTTATTTTTTTTAAAGAAATCTAAAAAGTACAGGAATTATAGGAATTGTCAGGCTTTGAAGTAGTATGGGGCAAGGGGGTGAGGCAGGAGGGACCTAGTTTTAATGAAGTGATCGTGTACTTCAGGTGGGATCAACATATTTTGTATGTAGTATAAACACCTCCATATGATGTTTGGCAACAAAAGGGATATTCAAGGAGGTTAATCTGAATTAAGATTGGCGGAGGATTACCTGGCTAGTATTAAACCCCTTTGAAGTCTCAGTATTAAAGTGTCTGTAATTTGTGTTAGGGTCCTTATTTCTTATATAAATTAAGGTTATTTAGTTCTGAATTGGAGACTTACCAATGCTTATCTTTACACCTTTATTCTGGTAGAATTAATTTTCCAGAGTTGCCTTTTTATTTTTTTTTTAAAATCAAACCAGTGTTGCTATAGAGAGGACTTCTTTTTCCTTTACATGGTTGCCTGGGGACTTTAAAGCACTGCAGTGGCGGTTTGGTAATGCTCTATTACTTATTGCATCTTCTAAAATAACTCTTTTGTTGCCACATTCTTGCAGAAATGGTGCATTCTAACTGTTCAGGTTTAAATAATATGTTATCAGTTTTAAAAGCCTTCTGTCCTTAGATGATCGGAATGAGCTACTTCATTTTCAGTGTGTGAGGAAATGAAACATTTTGTAATGGAAACTTAAATCTCCTACCTGTGGAACGAAATGACCTTGCATGGTACAAGATTTACATTTAAGCCAATGGGCACTAAAACCTGCTATATACGGTTTTGTATTTCCAACTAGCTGTAACTCCATTTTGTAAAATCAAAATGGAAATTGTATTCTGAACATCTTTATTTTAGTGGATTTGAATATAGTCATACAAATAAAACTATTAGGTGACAAAGACTGAGAGAAAAAGACGAGATTTGAAGAGTAATGTTGAAGAGAGTGAGGATGTGTGGCAATTGTCAGAGAGAAAATGTTCTTGAGCCACTTCTGGGATGTTCCTGAAATGCAAAACAATAAGAGGGAGATAGAGTGGAAGTTTGATGTGAGTCTGAAACCCCAAATTAGAAAGCAGCTGGAAATAGGTTCCAAGTTGGCTGCTCTCATGGCAAGTTATGGAGCTCGCAGCAGCTGTAAGCATCTGTTAAAACATCACACATGCAAAGACCTTAAAAAAAGAAAAACAAACAAACAAACAAAGGAAGTCTTATTATACAGTAATTTTTGGCCATGTTATTAACTGTTCTCTCATATGCTAAAGAGCAGGCTGAGTCCATTCTTTTGGGGTTTTTTTCTGCCTTTTTTAGACTGTCAAGGTGTGAATGACATTTAAATGTGATTTGTAACTTGGTACATAGCTACCATGGGGCTCCTGATGGTGATGAGGAGGAAAAGGTGTTGTGATGTAGGTTTATACTGTGTACTCAGGAAAATTGCTGTTGAGGATATACAGAAAGTTCAGCAAAATGCTGCTGAATAAAAACAGAACACCAAGAGGTGAATAGGAGTCAGGACATCCACACATGAGGCTATTCAGAAATGGATACCAGAGTGTAAATTTTTGCTATCTTTTAATCCAGGTTAACATTCAAGAATAGGCAAGTACTGTTAAATAGGATTTAACAGCCTGTAAAGGTTTGTAATTTAAAAGTCTTTGAAATATGCGTTCCTACTGACTATTACTACATACCTGTAACAAAGTGCTTCATTTTTGAATCTTCATTGTGGCTTGGTGTAGAAATGTATCCCAAAGAATCTCTGAATTAGTAACGTTTTGATTAGTGCGTCTTTATCTTTCTACATTTCTCCATATGACTACTGAAACAACGTTGAAGTGTTCTTCCAAGGTAACTGCTATGAGTTAATGTAAGTATTTTCATATATTCAGATAATTTTTTAATCAAACTTGAAAGTGGTCATATTTCACATCAGCAAATTAACTTCTCCATAGTTCCATGGAACTACTATATATATATATATATTACTATTATTCAATATAAAGTAAAATGTAAAGGTGAAATTTAATGGGGATCTAGTAAAACTCTAAATGCAATTTAGGGTCTACTGCCTAAATTCATACATCTTTATTTCTGCAGAATTTACTTCTCTTATTAAAATTATGTTGCAGTTTTATAGTTTAAACAGAATTGTGACATGGGTGACCAAAACCAGGGATGAACAGAATGATGTGTGACCATCTGATATAAACTATTTGTGAAAAATAGTGAAACACATCTACAGTGGAAAAGGGGAGAAAAAGGCTATTAAAGAGTGGTTTTGGTTCAAAGGCAATTTAAAAGTCATTGGTGCAAGTGAGGGCCTGTTTTAAACCACCATCCAGATAACCATTTCTTAGGCATGTATAAGGTGAAAACTGAAGCAAGATAGAGATTTTCCTGTAAGGCTTCATGAATACCACCGTTCTTTCCGATATCCAGTTTGCTTTTTCAGCAATATGATTTTAGAAGCTTTTAGAAATAATGGCCACATTCACGTGGAATTATGAATTCAAAGACTGATAGAAACTACTCTCTCAGCTTACTTCTGAATCTCAGGAAAACCCAACTGCTGTTACATAATGCTTTGTATGCTGTGAGATATATCATCCTTTTGACGGGGAACAAACAGTAGATCCCAGTAGTGCATGACTGCTAAAACATTACTGAGCTAGCAAAATTCATACTCTAATATCCTGGGCTTGACTTCAGCATTTTCATTTGTTGAAACCTGTATCTCAGGTAACCATTTCTGCTGCACAATTCATGCTGTGGCAGTATGAATACCTTGGATTTCCTGTCTAAAACTATACGTTTTTAAGAAACAGAAAGACTTCTTCGTAGTTGGTAGTTACCAAAACAAACAAACAAAAAATCTGCATATGTAATTATTTTATGGACTAAATGTTTTCTTATTGTATGTTACACCTGTGCAGGTTCCTATTAAGAGGGCAGTGATTTTTGGTGCTTCTTTGGCTGGGAAGTACAACTCATTAGCCTAAACATATGCTATATTTAAGCAGAACTCATTTTCCTTGAAAGAGGACAGTGTTCTTTCTGCTGTGGTGCTGTTGCCACTCTCTCTGGCCAGGTGCTGTGTTCTCTGTCTCGGAGGCAGCAGTCCCCTACAAAAGCATTTTGGGCTGGTATATGCTTGGTTCTGTTACCATGTCACCTTGTGTAGCCATCTGCAGTCCCTTGTTCCAAGCACCACAAAAGCAGGATTGACTTGGACTTGGACTACATCAGCAGAACCCAGTCCTAGTTGTGCTTGTCACTGTGGAAGCTCCAGTGAAACAAAGGACCTGTGAAGCCTTTCCTGAAGCTCCTGGGGACTCACAACTCAAAAGTAGCTCTTTTTTTACACTTGGAGATACGGAGCTTTAGGTGAAAGAGTTAGCTTCTGTGTGGAGTAAAGGTTAAAGCACAGAGTCCTGCCCAGATAGTTACTTATATTTTAATTTTTTTTTCTTAATGCTTGTCAGCCCAACCAACTGCCTTTTCTGGTTAAGGAAGGACTGCTGCTCCATTCCTGAATACTTCAGGGCATCAGCTGACAACTGCTCCTTTCTCTTGTTATTTGGACTTATAGTAGTTTCCTTTGACTGTACTATTTATGAAAGCAGTTTTCCTTCACCACCCTCTCCTCACACTCCCCCACACCTTTAATTTCTGGGAGAAATGTATCCTACCTGCCTCTTGGGATCTATCCGTATGTTCCACAAATTAATGGTCCTGCTAAGATTTCTTTGCGGCCTTTCACTGTACTCTGTACTACTGTCACACAGGAATTCTGAGGACCACGCGTATTTAGGAAAAAAATATTCACTAGGAGTTCCACAACACTGTGTGCCAAAAGTGTCTGCATGGCTAAAATCTTTTTGTGTATAATGCATATGTGTTAACATGATGAGAGGATACAGTTGCTTTAAAACTAGATACTCACTTGTAGCAGAGCAAAAGAATTCCTGTGGACATTACCTAGAAAATACATCAATTGGGAATGAATGTGTTGCATGAAATAAATAACTCAAAGGCATCTAGATGGCATGTGTCTGGTGTTACAGTAGGGTATTGCGCTAGAAGGCTTTTGAAGCAAAAAGGAATGGGGCACACTAATTTCCACAATTAGGTTTTGTACTTCAGGTAAGTCTAATGCAAATGAAATAGATAGTGGTGACACTAGACTAATAGCACTATTTAGCCCTTAATACACTGTACTTAATAATGACTCTGTACTTAACATTTTTAGAAGAAAGTTGAAAACAATTCACTCCACAGGAGGCCTCATGGCTTTTTGTTTCTTGTTTTTCAAAAAAATTAATGTTCAGACTAAGGCAAATCAGGGAGTATAACGAAACAAGATAAGCAACTAGTGTGAACCTCTTCCAGTGAAACATCATTCCGTGTCATAAAACAGCAGCTGCAGACAGTGGTTTCTTGAAAAAGTAATGGTGATATACTATAAAGACTCTTGAATTACAGCAGGCTGATGCATCTGTATAATCCAAACATAGCCAGAATTAGAGCAAATGTCTTCTGTAAAGTGAGACTTACATCTAGAGCTAATTCTTGCCCTACAGATCTTTTTCCAGCCATATTGGGTGGAAATCAAGGCCATGACTGGGACTGATCTTCATTTTGTCGAGTGGGACTGCCAACTTATTCAGCTGGAATTATTTCAGTGTTATGGGGAAAGCCAAGAGATGACTCAGTATTCACTTGTTATTACAGTTCTGAGCTGGACATTGTAATAATAATACTAATAATGAAAGTTGAAGAATAGAAGCATAGCACAGTTTGCTTCTACTTGATAATCTAGATTCAAGTAAAATAAACTTGTAAAGTATATCAGCTCCTGTTGAATAAATGACTAGGTCTCCAACATATATTCTGCATCTGCAGTGATAAAATGGCAGCGCTCTTGGTTGCCTTTCCATTTGTGATTTGTCCATACTGATGACAACCTTTTTTTTAGCTGAGTGCACTGCTTATGGTGCAGGTTCCTGTCAGTGTGGATTTGATTCATTTTACCTTATTGCACCAAAGAGTAAATCACGTCATTTCTATCTGTGGCTACATGCGGTTGATTTGTGGTATATGTCTAACTGGTGAATACATAAGATAAGATTGATTACGATAGCATTTCTGAGAGTGTAATGATAACTTCTTATGGCTTTCAACTCTATCATTGTGCTGATGTCATGCTGTTCTGAAATGAAAGGCAGCTTGGGAACTCATGTTACATGTGCCATACCATCTTGCAGGAAAAGGTGGGGAGAGTAGCAATATTTAAAAGAACTAGGGGGAAGTCACACTTCTTCATTGTATTTGCTTGTAACATAAAAACTGTGAATTTATTCAGATGTTTCACAACACCCTATAGAAAAGAACATATTCAAGATAGTACAGTGAATGGAGCTGAAAATATAATACCATACCTGAAAAATATAATAGTTGAAAATGAGTTAGCTGAAATATGCATTTGATTGTTAACGCAACATTAAATACAAGAGGGGTTTTTTAGTATCTGAATTTTGAAAGGTCAGTTTTCATGTTGAGTTTGAGACTATATGAAGCATGTTGGATTGTCTGTGACCGTCTTCTCAGATACACAGTGGCTCCACTTCTTAAAGCCAGCTGGTGATTTGGGTGCCCATCTAAAGGCATCAGAACTAATGTGATTCTTCAAAACCTGATAGCTATATGGCTATTATTATTATTATGAAAAAAAAAGCTCACTGATACTTTTAAAGCTGCTTAAAGCTAGTGTCAGCTAGCATTCAGAATCTAAACAGGCAAAAGAAATACCAGGTAGATGAAATAATAATTCAAAGATACCTTAGAAATTCAGTAGCAGATCTGGGAATGTCTTTCTAATACTTTGGGTCCCTTGCTTCATCTTCTTCAGAAGCAATGAAACATGTGGCATGATGGACTTCTTGGCTATGCTGTATTTTTTGGTATGTATTTCTTCTGAATAATCTGACCAAACCAGAAAATACGTGGTGTTTTGTCAAATGCGGAATTTCCCTGTGGTCTGAGTCATGGAGGGGAAAAAAAAAAAGTAGTGCTTGCTCCCAAAGCAGCGAGTTTTTGATGTCCTTCATCTTGGAATCCAATGGGCTGAAGACGGATGCTGCATAGCAGAAGAAATCCTAAACACTTCTCTTTTCTGCCTGATGGATTGCAAAAAGGTCCATAAAATGTGTCTCAGTGGAAATGGGCATTAAGTATCCAGGGATCTTCCTAGAGTAAGTGAAAGTCTAATGACCACTAGATGCTTTCAAAGTTACATTGTCTAGTTTGTATCTTTTTTTTTTTCCAACCTATACATTGTCTGTTTTTTGGAGGACATGAGGATTTTCACTTGTGGCCACAGCAAGTTTTATTGAACCTACTGGGTATATCTCCCATTTTCCTTTAATTCCAGCGTGGGGGAATGCTTACGTAGTGATGGCTAAAACCATGAAAGCTCTTCTCCAAAGACTGGACTAAATATAGGTGCTGTGGTGGATTGTCTGTGGTTCTAACTATGTACTTTTCAATCAGCTGGAATAGTCAGAAAGCACAACAGAATCGCAAACACAACAAGAAATAATTAAATTCTTGCCTTTCTCCCATGGTCATGCAATAGAAGGAACATTTTGAAGAACATTGGCTGTGCTGACAGTGTTGGAGTAATGACTAAGGAATCAGACTCTCACTCTGAAGTTCTGTGCTCAGAGAGGTCTCTTCATATGTCCCCTGTGAGCAGCCAGGACTGCATCGACAGAATACTCAACTACTGGATCTCTGCTTCTGACCAGCTTGTGGCTCCAAATAAAAGCAAACCATGTAGGCTGACATGTTTACCATCAAAGATCATTCAAATGCAATGATCACGTTTTTGCTCTGTGTTAGCTGGGCCTTCCTATCTGTACAATAGTATTTGCAAGTACTACTTAAAAGCTGGATAAATTAATTAAGCTGTTCAGAGAATGTGTACAATACTTCAAATTAACAGCAGATTTGATTTGTCTCTAACCACTGTATGAAAGCATTAGGGTTGAGATTGTTATATCCCTTGAAGATACAGTAGTCAGAAAACCACACTGCACCTCGGGCATTTAAATAAAGAGGCTGTGGTTTGATGTGTTCTGATATGGTTTCTAAGGCTCGTTTCCTAGTCGTGTCCTTAAGTTCAACAAAAAGAGCGTATACTGAAAGTAGCTTGCTACTATTGGTTGTTTCCAATGAGGTATGTTCGGGAAAAACTGTTGCTTGTGCAATTTTCATGTCTTGTATACTCCTGCTGCTGTTCTAGTCACTATGTAGGTTGATTTTTGAAAGAGGAGAGATCAGTAAAAATCTATTATTTTCACCGAGTATAGTTCATGCCGATAAGCAAATTGAAACAATCGCTGTCCCGAGTATGTAAGTAAATATGAATTTTGAGGAACAGAACTATATTTGAAGCATGCATCAAGTTGCAAAGAAAAGCACTATTTGGAAGTATTGACCTAACTCTTGTCTAACTTGTGCCTCCCACCTTTCTACCCAAGGATTTTCTGATCCTGATCAAGGCGGACTGTGGCACCCACCTTGCAAACTCTGATTTTTGCATGATAAAACATGCATTATTTCTGATGAGTAATTCCATAGACCTTGTACTCCTTGGAACTGCAAGACAAGGAGTTGCCCAAAACTACAGAAAATCACCTTTTGACAGTTCGTGTTGTTTGAAAGTTAAGTACAGGACCAAATAAGATCATTGGGCAGAGAGGGCTGCATTATGGACAATTATCCAGAGAAATCTGGAGGATGATACTTGATTTTTATTAAATCGGTTCACTCATCCCAGGGGAAAGTTCTACTTGCCCAAATTATTTTTGGTACGGATCATGTGCCTTGCATCACGTTCTCTGTCTGGTCATTAAGGGTGACAAATTCATGTTACAGAGGTCTGTAAAATGCATGATAGTTGCAGTAAAAAAGGGAAAAGCAGAAGAGAGGGAAATCAGACTCTGATATGAGGTTTTGTGTTTGCTTGTTTTGTGAAAATAAGCTGAGAAATATCACATACAGCAACAACCAAAGACCAGTTTTGCAAATATCTGTGTGATCTTTCATGCATCTTTATAAAGTTATATGTGTAATGTTTGCATACCTGCCTTTCCTACAGGTTCTTTCTCTAGAATGCTGTAATTGCACCCTTGGGGACTGATATTTTGAAACTCTCTGCAGAATCACTTCATTGTACACTTCTGTAGCTTCGGCTGCTCTTTTCTAATTACAGAGGCTACCAGAAGCAGACTGGGGGTGGCAAACACTCTCAGTTTCAACTGAAGAGCTTGTGTACCTCAAACTGAGCATAACCTCATAGGGGTTTTTTGTTTGTTGTTTTTGGTTTGTTTGGTGGTGGTTGTTGTTTGTTTGTTTGTTTGGGTTTTTTTTGTAAAAAGAGATGAGAGGGAAATCATTGTATAAGTTTCCATTAGTAAATGCAACACTTTTTGTCCTATTTTTGCTGTGAAAGTTGCTAGGAAATTGAGTTCAGAGTACTGAGGACACAGTTCAGATGTTCTGAACCCTAATATACCTGCTTTACTGAAGAAGAATAATGAAGCAGAATAGCCACAACTGCTGGAATAGTTTCACTCTATTGAATTCCATCAGCTTCAGACAACTAGATTTGAACTGTGACATGTGGAAGAGAATGTTGTAAATAGCATGGCTGTGTGCACAGCACAGTCCCGCTCTTCATCCTGCCTTTCCCTGTAAGGCTTTCTAGCTCAGAAATCAACACAAGTTTCTTTCTCACCAACAAGTAAGAATTTTGAGAATTTTGAAATGTCTAGACATCTGAACTTCAACTCCAAGCTATCTGAATCCAACACATATCTTTTTTTAATTTCTATCCTCCACATCTAATACGATCTATTCAGTTCACACAGCAGTTTGTTTCCAATTAAAATTCTAAGTTCTAAAAAGGTACTGGAGAATTTTGTGGTTTTAGTAGGGATAGGAGAACTAATTCAGGCAAAATAAGATTTAATTCAAGCGTGGGTAGTGTTTATGGATCACAGGGCTTTAGTTTGGTGTTTTCACTTTTTTTATCCTTGCACTCCTCTGTAATTCCTAATTTTGGATAGAACAGATGGACTGAAATTCCTGAAATTCTCTCTCTTCCCCAGTTTCCTTTCTGGGAGAAGACATATTCACGGGAACAGATTCTCTGGCATAATTGAAGTAGGGAACTGGCCTGCTGTATTTCTGACCAACTGAAATCTGGAATAGAAGAAGAAAGTGAGCTCATTTTAGCCAATGGAAAAAATATATTCCATTAAAAAAATAGCCAAGATAGGTGAAGGATTAAGTCATTAATCAAAAGGTAATTATGCAGATCTGTTGATTAATATCGGATAGAACAAAAAGCAGTTCCCCTTTGAGATGGCTTGGTGATACTCCACTGATGGTGTGCCTGGATCCCAGATCAGATGGACATGATGTAGAAAGTCTGCTGGGTTTGCCTAAGCTCTGCCTATGTGAGTGCAAGGCCATCCTCACTGATCCAGGGACCTTCTTGTGTAGCTTCTGTACCTACACAGTGAATCAAATTCAGGTTTAGGCAAGCACAGTAACTACTGCTTACAGAGACAGAGTAACTTCGTTGGCCAAGTGAAGTACTGACTGTATTATGTGTGCTCAGCTTTGGTAAAAAATGAAACGAACCAAAATTAGTTCACCAATGGAGATGAACAGAATCCTGTCAGGTTAAGTTGTAGAGCTGACACCTTGGGAGAAGATGCCAAAGAAGTTGCCCTATAACAGAGACTTGGGCTGTACTTAAACTTAGCTAACTAGATTGGTAACTACAGGGAAGAGAGGCTGCACTTTCCTTTAACAACTTGTTTTGCAATCAAGAAAGCTAAATTTTTGGAAGACCAGTATGAGATGAACAGAAAACATTGAATCATCCTAGGAGCTGTCAGTGTCTGATTTCTTTTTCTGAGCTGACACAAATAACATCTGGATCAGCAAATATACATACTTCTGCTTTTTATTTTTTAACATTATTCATGGACTGAAACTTAGCTTGAAATTGAAACAATAAGAGGAGTTAGAATTCTGAAAAAGCACCACTTCCATTTGCAGTATAGAAACAACTGAATCTGCCAACTGGAATGAAGTTTATCAGCATACAGAAAGCAGAGGTCACATATAGCGTGACACGAAGTACAGTGAAACTTGCTTGTAAATCACACTGCTTTTAGAATGAGAGTCCTTATCTCTGGCAAAGTAGCATGCTTCCAAAGTATTAGCCCATGCCTGAAATTACAGTACCTAGCAAATGTTATTGTCTGTTTGTGGTAGAAACTGTGAGAAAGGCGAATTGCCTAAGAACAAGCAGCTGGCACTGTAGATCTGGGTGGATGTTGCAGTCACTTTTGTATCTTGCTTGTGTCCCATCTAGGCAAAAACTGTAAAATTTCCAAGTTCTTTAGATACCAGATATTATTACTAAATCTCAAATATCCTTATGAAAGGTCAATACCTTTACACTTGCTTTACATCTGGCTGTACTCATACTTGGTGAATTCTGAGAGCAGGAACAAGAAGAATACATCCTACATTTTCCATCCTGTGCTCTGAAAGTGACTTTAAAATGTAGTAGAGTTACCTACCTAGCAATTGTCCCCAGCAACCTCTTGAGATCTGAGCTATTAACTACCAGTGAATATGTGCTGTGGCCTTTTGATAACTTTGCTGGGTTCTTTTCTTTCTTTTTATTTATTTCTTTTTTTAAACTACCACTGAGATATTTTTTTCCAGAGCCATGTCTCACATTTTTGGGCTGTATCCCTGGGACAGGAATACTTACGTTTTCGTGTCTCCTGTGCAATTTGTTGGCCCCGACAATTCCTTTCATTTTGAAAAATATTGCTTTAGAGAAACCAGTTTTAAAACCTAGCAGCAACTCAGACTATTTTTGTCTGTAGCTGTTCCAAAGAAGTACCAGTTGCCAACTTGTCTTGAATGCTGCAACAGTAATCAGCACCTCCAGGTAATGGCTTCTGACACACTTTTGTACAAAGTGTTGCTCAAAACTCATGATCTGGCTCTTCTTTTTAGGCAAACAAAGGAAAATGCTGGGGGAGAGAAAAGACAAAAGCGTTTACTTCCTCCCGCTTGGAATAAGGGCTGTGAAAAGGGATGAGGAGATGTCAATAGGGGATCCTGAACTTGCTGAGGACGAGCAAAGGGACACTGTTGTTTTGTGTCTCCAAAGGAGCTGTCACCTTACGTTAGGATGCTGTGCCGTGGCACACTGCCACCCCCCACCTGGGGATGCTCTGAAGTGAGCAGACTAGAAGTGGTTCAACTTCCCAGGCACACCAGCGTGGGTAATGTCGAGGGAGGAGGAATGGGAAAGAAGCTTCCTTGTTAACGTTAAGAGAATAAATAAATAAAAAATGAACTAACCCTTTCCCATCTGCTGTGCCAGTAACTTGAAAAATTGGCTTTTAACATTTTTTTTTTTTGGTCGGGTTTTTGAGAGTGAAAAGGTTTTAAAACATGTCTTTTAGACTTCAGCTTGTGTAGGTGGGGATGCAGTCAACTTTCCTCCCTTTTTCCCAGAAGGCGTCTGAGGGACATGGCGCACGTGTACCAGTCCAACCCCCACGGTAAGCTGGGGAGTGCCTGGGTGTCCCTGGGGAGAAGGTGTCATTAGTGACCCTGCACAGCTTGGGTGCTATGGGTCATGTGGGTCTTTGGAAGTAATGCTTCCTCTTCATCTTCATGGGACAAAGGTTTTGCCTCAAGAGCCTTAGAGCTTGGAGTTGAAGGTGCTTTGCCCTTTATAGAGCAACGTCTGGCACAAGAAGGTCCTTCAGCTGCATTTTTTTTTTTTTTGTCTGGCATCACTCCAGACATAATTTCTAAACAAATAGAGCTATGGTGAATACATCGTACTGATGATGAGTACCTTGTCTGATCTGAACAAGACAAGCTCTTCCTTTGAAGTGGAGTACTTTTTCACTAGTATTCACAACGTCTTTTGTGGAACTCTGCTATACACGGGATAGAAAAGGCCATCTCTGAGGTGACAGCATTTGTTTTATAGTGGAAGTATGAGATTAGTTTATCTTCCTTTTCTTAGATACTGTATCTTTTCTTCTTGTACTTACAGAACAGCTGTGGGTCTTGTTCGCATCTTCACTATGTTTATTATTTTCTTTTAGACATAACATCGTCCTTACTACCACTCCCACAGACTGAAATGCTTTTAAAAATGCAGTGTGTTACTGTTAATAAAAATGCAGGCACTCCTCTTTCGTATCTAACGTTAATGTTCAGGTATTGGATGACTGTGGATATTTAAAACACTGCATTTAAAATTTAGTATTGTTAATAAGTCTTAGGAAATGGGTGGGAAATACCAAATGCAGCAAGAACATGCTTCATCGTATCTAGTTACATAAAAATACATTAGTATAGGGGGAAAAATCACAGCACTTTGAGTTTAAACTAAATCTCATTTGTGCTTCATTATAAGATACCGGTCTTTTACATTTCTTTATATGTATATAAGGCTAAAGAACCAACCATGCCCTCCCTTTCCTGGCTAAATCTCTACCAAGCCAAGCAAACCCCTTCTTTTTATCCTTCTTTGATACTGTAATGCTTTTTACAGGACCAATGTAAACTCCATTATTCTGCCCTTGCCACCTGACATCTTAGAAATAAGATTTAGCTGTGAATGTTTATTCTTTTCTACCCTCTATTCTAACAGTGTAAATATTTGACTTCACAGTTGTGAAGTTCATATAAACTTCACAGTAAAAACTTGGCTTAATTAAAAACATCAAAATATGTGTCAACTGTGTGAATGTTCAAGGGAACGCATTGGAATTAGCTACCTACAAATGTTGTTGCACATGTTTCAATGTCTCTTTATTTCTTGTTGCAGAACTTATTCCAAAGGTGGATTTTGCAGCAAGTACAATATCATTTACGTAAAATTAGATAAGGAGAATTAAAGTTTCTATTGTACCAGGCACGTCTAAATACAGAAAGTTAGGACTTATCTTAAAACTTTGTTTATATATATACATATATACATTCTAAAAATATGCTGTCACATGTGGTGTAAGATATACCAGTAGAAGTATGTCATAAATGCAGTTGAGTTTTAAACAGCCTCTTGTTTTCATGCCTGCAATCATCTCAAAGCACCCCCCCCCCACCAACATCTCGAGGTCAAACTAAATGAGATAGTGATACAATCAGTCAGCTTGGCATACAATTTTTTCATTTGCAGTAGTAATTGCTTAAAGATGTAAAAGAAGAGATTGTCTTGAAAACTTCCTGGAAGTAGAAAATAAACATATGGAAAAAAGTATGTGGATTACTTTGATCCATGACAGGTCTGTGTTTGATGTAGTGGCTAGTTTTTTTTTTAAATGTAAGACTATCTAGGATAATTAGTTGAGGGGGGTGAGGGTTACACCACAGAATGAGACAGTCATTGGTACCAGAGGCTGGGTAAATAGGAAGCTGTACTGCAAACAGCAGCACTTTAGGTTTTATAGAATGCAATGCCAGGTGCAGCTTGATTTCATAAAACAATAACCCCTGGCTGATGGAGTGTAATATGGCACATCTTCAAGAATAAATGAGACAAAATATTCCAATTACAGACTAATCTTACTTCTTTCTATCCTGAGCCAAGTATTTGCCTCAATTGTTCAGCAACAAATTACCCCAGCAGCAGAGAACTACCACAGAGGATAACAAAGCAGTGTCTGCTCAAAGAGATTAACTGTTGATCAGATTCTCATATTGAGAGTTCTTGAAGGAAAAAAAGCAAACTAGCAAACTAATTCACAGCAGATGAGACACTGATGTCTTGTTCTTTGTCTTCAGAGGAGCCTTCTGTGCTGTGTTCACCAGGATTTTTTTGGAAGCTGCTTTTTGAAGATTTGTGCGTGCCTTCTGCACAACACATGGTGCAATAAAAAAATAATAATAAAAAAAATCAAACCTACAGGAACAGTTTTATGAGGGGTGGGAAAATCTTAGAAGTGTTGAGCAGTGACAATTAATGCATGTATTCAGCACCTCTGAGAGATTTAATTGATGATTTGGCATTAACTCTTTCATTTATACATCATAAGAATGTATTCCCCTTTCTATTCTTCTGTATTCTGGTTTTAAGAGTGAGACTGCATGCTGCAGAAGTGAATTATTTTGAGTAACGCAGGATTTAGTCTCACATGGTGTCTTAGTGTAACGCTTCACCTGTGTCTTCTGTATTATTAAACACCCAAATCTAGGTTAGCTGCTTAGCAAGCACAGGCTGTTAGGGTTCCTGACATCAGGCATTTCCTTGTTCTTTTGGAAATATTTTCTTGAGGGAGACCAAGCAGTATTTAAAACAAAGCCCAGCAGCCTTACAGGGTCCTGTGTTATTCCTGGGACAGCCCAGACGGTGATTGCCAATCATTGTCTATCTGCTTGCACCTCAGTTTAAAAACACAGGCTTTGTTGACCTTGTTGCAGATTGTATTGAGCAGCATGCTCTAAATCACTGCAGGTAACAAGCACTGAAAGTTGAGGCAACTATAGTCACAGCAACATTATGGAATAAAGTGAAAAACAATTGAAAGAAGTGATTTTCAGAATATTGACAAAAGCTCAGAGTTATGGGACTTGCATGAAATGTGGCAGTTCGCTGTGTTTAGGAAGCAGTTGTTAAATAATGTGAATGTAGCAAGCAAGAGAGTTTAATGAGGTTAACTTTCATTTAAGGGGGTGGGATTGCTGGGTTTCAGCTGCTCAGGTCATGGATACCTCTTGTGAGTAGCATTGAGAAAGGACAAGTAAGAAGCAACTCCAAAGGTGCTGATTAAAATCAAACCTTTGGAGAATCAGTATAACCAGCATTTCATCAAGTGCTGGACAGGTGCCTTCAGCTGGAAATACTAAAGAAAAACACTTAGTTCCTTCAAAACAGCAAACCACGGAATGACTTTGCTGTTTTTTCCCTGTGCGTTGTAATTGAGCGCATTCACGTTGCTGTTTTGGCTCCAGCAGAGATGTGCACCAATGTGTAGTGGGTCCATTGCCTCATGTGCAGATTGTCTGTCGTGCTATAAACTAGATTATCAAGGTGTTTGCCAACACTTTGGATTCTCAAAATGTCCATCTCTCCTTGAGATATCTGCAATCAGCCAACTGCTATAGGCTTCGCCAGCCAACGCTGTCTGGCAAATAGGAAGGTGGTCTCATTATAGATGGTTTGACTTAACATACATGCTCAGAAAAGTGGATGACTGTTCATTTGGCTAGTGAGATATTCTGATGTTTCTGTCATGGTGTGGGTTTCTTTTTGTGGTGTTGTTTGTTTGTTTGTAGTGTATTTTTTTCTCCCTCGGAGCAATCTAAAGTGAAATTGAGCTTTTTTGTAAGTTCAGGTCCTTCAAAACTTCCTGTACTCACCTTACAAAGTCTTCTGACAATTCACATTCAAGTGAATACATATCTTTTGTATTAACAATGTATAAAAAGCTTCTGCTTGCTTTCTCCTCTAATTTAAATCAAAAACTTAAGGGGGGAGGGATCACTTTTTTTTCCATGCTTCCTGGCAGGAAATTGTTTCAAATTTGAGATTTTTTTTTCCCTGCAATCTCCCACACTACAGGTACTCCTTTGCAGAGCACTTGTAGTAGGTAACTCTCATTAGGAAGTTGTTGTTACTAATATTACAGGTTCAAGTAAATCTTTGTACATTGTATTGCAAAACAGTCCTGAATCCCATAGTACTGACAATATATGGCCAGAGCTGTATATGGGCAGATCCAGCACTCAGAGGCCTGGTTAATACAGTGTTCTGTGTCACCACGTGGCCTTGAAGGACTGACTCCCGCTTAATGGCCTTTT
This sequence comes from Pampusana beccarii, assembly GCA_013399365.1. NCBI lineage: Eukaryota > Metazoa > Chordata > Aves > Columbiformes > Columbidae > Pampusana > Pampusana beccarii. Next base: position 554,455 of record VWYH01001668.1, on the reverse strand, counting down.
CTGTAACCAGGTTGTGTTCACACGGTGGAAATTCACCACAGATCTTCAAATCTTTGGCCAGGTGACACAGCTGTGGGTGCCAGGCTCTAAATCCAAGAGATTGCCCTGACCAGAGCTAGAAATGCTCTGCGATGCTTCTCCTTGTTTCCTAATGGCAAGGCTTGAAAACCAATTTCTCCAGCCTGCTGTCATTCCATAGAAAAATGGGGTAGACCAGGCATATAGGTCTCATTACCTGACTGGGTCACACAGATTTTTATGTATAATGTCATTTTTTTAAGGCACATATTTCCTCAATCATAAAGTTGTATTAATGCAACACAGGTATGTTGAGTTATAGTATGTAAGAGAATGTTGCAGTCCTGAAATTCCTATCGGACGCCTTAAAAATGCATTACTCATATATTTACAGCAAAGAAAAAGCCTTTCTGCTAATGCCCTGAAATGTGTGTCAGGTCTTCAGGGCATGCTACACGATGTGGCGCTAAGAAGAAATGCTCTACTTTCAAAAGTGAAGAAGACAATGAACTACAGAATTAGATGATGAAGAAATAATGAAGGAGACATAAGAACTAATTGTGGAGAGAGATGTCACAAAAGTATTTCTAAACTTGTACACTAGGGCAATAGAAGTGGTGCCAAACTAATTTGGGTGTGCACACTAAATGTATCAACCATCTTCTTTCCACATGTAACATATCTTGGTAATTAAAATGTGCTCTTTATGTAACTAAAAATCATACTGTCATAAGCAAAGTTTAAGGGGTAAGGAAAGTTTTAGAAAAAGAGTTTCTGTAGAAATTACTGCCTAAGTATTGTTTTATTTTATTCCATAACCGTTTAGGCTAAATTTCAGTGAGATGTATTGGAAAAGTCCTAATGCAACTTGTGAGAGTTCCTTTGCTTTGTTCAAGCTTAACTTGGGCTACGGTCATCATTAGTTCCGGGGCAAAATCTGTCTTCAGTATGTTGGATTTGCTGCACTCACCACGTATGGTGGAAGTTGTTCTTTCAAAGGCAGAAATCAGATCCGCGTTCTGGCTTTGAAATTTTTAAAGTCTGTCTTGTCTTTTGCAATTAATTGAGGGGCAGGTTGGAAATCAATTCTGCCCAGGTTACATCTAAAAATGAGTGAAGTAGCCTCACTGCAGCAAAGTAGCTTAATTGAGATGCAGGAGTGTGCAACCACATGGCTCAGGCAACTAAGTGCAGCTGATCAGCTACCAAGCTGCAGTTCTCTGTGGGCCATTGCATGGAAAATATGCAGCTTCTATGGTATGTTATTTTGTTTTTAATGACTTGATTTCATGTTTGTATATCATTGTGTAGCGATGATGATTCTGCACTGTGATCTTTATGTTATAATAATAATCAGGAGACGTCAAAGTGCCTTTTTTTTTTTTTTAGGTTGAAATCCTGGTTTTCTGTGCTAGAAACGATTGAACGGTTGGAAGTAGCAAACTTCTTTGTTCCTTCAGTAGCCAAGCAGAGGCACTGTAGAGCTTATACGCAAGATAGCTTTCAGACAACTAGCATGGCATTACTGTGGGAAAGAGAATGTGACTGCTTACTGTTTGCTGCAGTGAAGAGTAATTTGGATAACTAATCAAAAGCATTCTTTTTTTTAATAAACAATTTTTTTTCCGCCGAGTTTTAATTTTGGTTTTTGAAGTTTTCATTAGTAATGTTAAAAGTGAAATGATGTTCTTAAGACATTTTCCAGTTGCAGAAGCCCTCTTCTTCTGTTTGCAGCTATGTGATGTGATGTTTCAAAGTGTTTTTCTCCCTTCAGTGCCAAATACCTCTTAATTTTATTTGGCACACAGTAAATATTTGGTTTTGTTCTCCTACAGATAAAGGATTTGCATGCAAGGTTTTTGAGTTGTTTTGAAACAATATTTGTCTTGATAATTGGATGCCTTTATCCTGTTTTGTTCCTGATTTTTTTTTCACAATGGGTTGCTGTTCTTCAGTGGGCTCTGTGCTCTAAAGACTTTTTTACTGAACCTAGATTCCTAGTGTAAAATATACCACATATTACATGCTTGCAACCTGAGCTGTATGGAAGGAAAACTACAAAATTATTCCATGAAGTTCTTGCCAAAATAGGGTGTGTGTTGGCGGTTATTTGTTCCTTTTCTTAAAGCTATTTCAACACCTGGTATTTACTTAGGAAGCCATCAAGGACTCATGTTGTTCTCAAATTGCTGTTCTTCTCTAATCTTCTCTCTGTTGCTCTTTGGGTGAATGTGATAGACTGCTTTGCGTGCCTAGGAAGCTTTATTTCTCGCTAGGTAGAATCACGTGTTGACATCTCTCAGAGAGTCCCATATGCCAAGACACCTGATCCAGTCTTTAATGCCTACCAGATATGTGTCAGGCCTGGAATAACCTCTTTCAAACTTTCTTTCCTGTCACTTTGTTATTTTTAAGAGCTATCTTAGTAGCACGCAGAGAGGAATAAACTACAGGAGTACAGGTTCTTATGTATTCCTTTCAAGTAATAAATAAATAATGCCACCCAGGCTGTGTAACCAGCAGATGTTCATTTTTCCAGCATTATGGTTCTGGAGATACTCTTTAGTTCAAAAGTAGTTTTATAGTACTCAGATACTGGCAAACAAAGAAAAAGACACTAAAAACTGTTGCAGGCTTCATTTCCTGCAAGGTAACTTCAAATAGGTGCATTTTGCATGGAAGAGACAGGTGAAAGTGGAGTTAAAATTCTGGAATCAGAGAGTGACTTTCGTATAATGAGAAGACTTCAGCCTCAATTGTTCCTCTAGAAGATGAGTTCCAGGCATTAATAAGCGGGGTGTCTCTCTACTATGGCACATGTTAATTTGTTTAGCTCCTCTTTGATGAGCTGAAGATAATTGTTGACTTTTCTCAAGTGTCAGTATCCTCTGATTGAAACAGTGTAATCTGTATTTCCCACTAATAAAGGGGGAAAGGAACCAACTGTTGTGATGACCAGGACTGCAGTCTTTAGTTTGTGGTTTATGAAGGTGTTGCGTTAATTGGAAAGACATGTAGGTGGACTCTGAGTCAAACCTTTCTCTGAAAAAGGTAGTGAACAATTATTGCACTGTTTAGGTGGAGGAAAGTAATTTTATTTCTTATTGTAGTAGTGCCTACAGGCCTCAGAGGCTCCTGTGGCCCTGATGGGCTTCCACTGCAACGAATTTACATCTGATGTTTTGAACTGTGGTAAATACCTTCAAAAACTTTCCTGAATAACGTTTGACAGATTTTATGCTGATTTTCAATACTGAGTTTTTTTTCTAATTACGTTATTATCCAGATTATGTGGTTTTACATTGTTTGGTTAGCCGTATGTATCTCTTTCTTTTCCGGAACTGCTGCTCTGTCTTTCAGACCCACACTTGAGGTACGCACTGTCCTTTCCTAAATGGAAATATTACCTCCTTTCTCATAGGTTAGTGGGAAGACTATCCATTAGGATCCATTTTTCACTAGCACTCTTCCACAGATAAGACAAGGTCGAAGTTCTAGTTTTTATTTATTTTATTTTTTTAAATTTCTTTTCACTGTCTTTCAAAAAAGGAAAATGAATATATGTAATTTTATTTTTTTTTTTCCCCTCTCCAAATTCTAAGGGTTACCTGAGCTTTAGCACCAAGTGCTCTTAATTCTGGTTGAATTGTTTTCTAGAGTTGTGAAATAGTGGCACAATCGCATAGGATATACTGGTATATATAACTAGGTATGTGTACAAACACTTCCAGAGTTAATATGGAATACTTTGTCAGCAGATATCAGTCACCAGTTGTACACATAAAATAAAGGGATAACAAATACTTAAAGGCATTCTAATACACCCTTCTATCTGCCACATCAGAGTGTGATCATTGCAAATGAGATTATGCAGCAATATAACAAATGTCTTTTGGTTTCTATCCTCCAGCTGTAATCAAATAGGAAGAAAGTAGGAAAAACATTCTCTCATGCATGTTTTTTTTCCCCATATTCTTTTACTGTGATTGCTGTTTCAGTTTTTAATGCATTTTTTTCTTAAGCTAAGGATGAAAAATGTGTATGCTTTCTTGAAATGATGTTTAATATGATGGAATTCGGCATTCTCTTATGTCAGTGTTTCCTGCAGTTCTGCAGTTATGCATTAGGGAGGTAAACTTAGATCTATGAGATAACTCCTGTTGTGACAGCACCTAAAGTTATCCATGCATTTTACATTGAGCCATTTGTTGTGATATCTAAGGTAAGTATTAAAAAAGTAAATTCCAGTGACCAGATTTATGCTGAGTCTGAATGTTCTTTGGGAATCATCTACTCTTAGTGCAGTTAGCTTTGCCCTTATTGTTAGTGCTAAAGTTTAGTTGCATTTATTTGGGTATGAAGCCACAAAATAANCACTTTCTTCTTTTTTTTTTTTTTTGTGGTGTGTGTGTTTTTTTTTTTCCTTGCTTTTTTTTTTTGTTTTCTTCTCTTTTATTCATTCCTTTTGCAGTCATATTTCCTCACTTTCATGAATACGTGTCTTGTTTGGGAAATGTTTCCCAGGCCATTAATGTTGAGGAATTAAGTTCTCTTATCAGCAGCAGAGGTTCTGTGTGAGACATTGGTTCTGTGCTGCAGCCAGTACCCAAGGACTGGTTGTAACTGGTGAAAAACAAAGAGCCTGCCCGCTCCTTTGATGTCAGACTGGACTCGCATCCAGGCACATCTAAAAAACACTGGATCAAGTCACTGATGTCCAGTTACATCTCCAAAGTGGTTGTTCTGGTTCAAGCTGGTACCACAGGAGATCCAACACTGGGAAGATGCTCACGTTGTTCAGTACACAGCCTTGGAAGGGAGAGCTTTGTTTCCCAGGCTGTCAGATCAAGTGTTTGACACCAACGAAATTAAATAAATTTAAAATGAAAGTCTCCTTCCAGCACAGCTGCACAAGCTGGTGTTGCTGCGAATCCATCTGCAGTGAGTGCTGCGGGCCAGTTGTTCACTTAGAGGGGAGAGTGGACGGGAGGTGGCCTTGGAGAGAGTTCACAGCTTGGGATTTGGGGAAGAGCAGAGGAGGAACGTCCCTGCTGTCTTTTCTGAACTGTTTGTCAGCAGAGGCTACATATGGTCTTCGGCAAAGCCCTCTGATCAGTGCAGGGAGGAGGAAGGGCCGAAAGTAAACTTCAGTTTTTGCTGGGTGTTTTAAGATTCACCATCAGTTTCTAGCCTTCTGCCTTTTAAAATCAAGAAGATGGTAGAAGAAGTGAATACCTGCTCTCTTCCTGTGCTTCTGCTTTATCAGTTGTTGTGCTAAAGCATGAAAATTCCTGTGACGTTATCATTTTGCTAATGGTTCATGCCCTAGTGGATACCCTCCATTGCCCTAAAATATGCAATCATTTAATTGTCATTGCAATCCTATTATATTGCCATTATGGAACGTCTGGTGGGGAAAGCTATGAACATGTTATTAGTGCTGAAAGGGACAATTTACTGAATCTCGCTAAATGCCATCACTTCCAAAAATGAATCAAAATTACTTTATTATGCATGTCTTACTTTAATATTCTGCTCAGATAATGATGGGGAGCCATTGATCTTTTACTGAGTTGAGATTCTTTGTACAATTTTTAGTTTGTTGCAACGGTAGAAATGCTAAAAACTTTTGATTAGGCGTCTTCTTGCATCCTCCCCCTTAAAAAAAAAATAAAAAAAAAAAAGGCAACTCCTGTTGAACTGGAGTTGTGAGTATGGATTTTGAAGCCTTTTGAGTTTAGTGACCTGAGTAGTGCCATGTTCCTGCTCACAAGTTCTATATGAGCAAATCCAATCTCAGCTTCCTTCTGACACTCTCTGTCACTTTTTTTTTGGGGTGGTGGGGGACAGAGGGTTGTCCTCTTTCCTTGCTTTATTTTCTGTTAGCTGTTTTGTAAGCTCTTTGGAGCACAGAATACATCAAGTGAGTATTTGAACCTCACTTGAAGTCTCCAATTACTACCAAAGTACAAATAATTAACTTTTCATGTGTGACTCTTGCACTTGATGAGGGTTGGTTGCATTTGAAACACATGCACCACATTGGCACTGTGGGAGAATGTGCTTATCAAGTGATCTCAAAATTACAGGCTATTCCCAGAGATGATTCGGCGGACTGGTGAAGTTGAATTTCTTATTCATTTTAGAAATTGCATTTCCTTCCATGGATGGCAAATAAGGCTGAATAGATTATTCCCTCATCTTCGGAAAGACCTATGGGGAATCTAAAAGAAAATGTCTTTGTGGAATGCTATGGAGAGCAACAGGGCCTTCTCCAGTGTATTATAAATGCTGGAGAAAAAGCTATTTTAATCATAATGAAAGTGTTGTAGAAGTCCTTTAATATCTTTGTAGTTTGATGTCTTTGTAAGTGCACATAAAACAAACTAAAGAGTATTATATGCAAATTATGATTAATAATTTGAGCTTGGGGGGCATTAAAAAAATCTTAAAGTGTGATAATTGAGAAACGTATCAGCACGAAGACTGCAGATGTATGCTTATGCTCCGTCCCCAAGCAAAGCAAGAATAGTTTGTTGTGACTTTTTCTTCTTTTTAATGTATGTGGTATGTTTAGCTACTTCATATGGCTTCTGCAAATATCTTTTTTATCCTAGATTTCTTCATCATAATTTCAAATTTGTAGTCCTGGGCCAGCTGACACTACACAAATAGAATTATTACTACACAACTTAGTTTGGAAAAAGGGTTTTGAAAAGCAGTTTTGAATAGGCTTGTGGCAATTCTCTTGTACATAAACTCATTTTAACTGCATAAAAACTACTATATTGCACCTAGAAACTGCAGTGAATGTGCATTTAGATGTTATGAATAACTGCAGTTAAGTAGAAATGAAACTGAAATAAATCTGAATTTTATTTGCGCTTTCCCTTCATTTTAATGCCACTCAAGCTGCTGCTACCTTTTTTTTTCTAAGAGTTACATAGCTGTTAAGGATAAAGGGTGTGTATGGGTTTATCTGTGAAATGCTGAAGTACTGTTGGCCTACATGTAACATGGTTTATAACCAGAGAGGCTATGCAATGAAATTTTGACTGCTGGACATTATTTTAAAGCTGTTGTTGCTGTCACAGAAACGCGTTACAACTAAAACAAGATAGGGCAAAGAAGCCTGTATAACCACTTCAAAATTTAAGATTTCTGTGAATGATAAGTGATACTTACGCCTTGGCAATCGAGATGCTGTTAAAAGATAATGGGGATGCACACAAGGATTCGTTTCTACAGATACTAATTGGTTTCTTGCATTGTGCTTGCGGCATGCCAGAACACTTGGCTTCGTGCTGTGACAATAAATGCTTCACCCAGTGAAACCACACGAATGACCATAATCCCTCTGGTCTGCATCAGCATCTGATTTGGAGGACCACAAGTAACTGCAGGGAAAAATTTAGTCAGCTTTGTCCAGTTTTTGAACACAACTCACCTGCTTAGTATTTTCAGCCCACAGAAAGTTAATGTGTTTTGCCTGCCAATGCAGTCAACAGCTTCTGAAAATTTTACCATCAAAATTGTGGGTTACTGAAGGTTTTCTCAATTTGTCAGGCTGTAATGGCTTTTATTGTTTTCCCTGCTGTTGTTCTTTTGTGTTGCCAACTCATTCATATCTAAACTTTTTGGATCATCTCTCTTCTGTCAACTCTCAGTATTTGTCGTATACCACCATGCACAATTACCATCAAAGTGTAATTGGAAATTCTAAAAAAGGTAGTATGAGCCTGCATATTGCCGTCTGGCTTCTACCAGTGACTAAAGAACAACCCCTCTGTCCTGAACACACTGATGTGCTGAAAGAAAAACCCAAACAAACAAAAAACCCCAGCAATTCCTGAACACAAAATCTCTTTGCAAAGCCATTGTGCAGCCGAGCAGTTCGATCATGCAGCTCTTCCACAGTGCCAAAGCCCACCCAAGGAAGAGTGACACAGCTCAGGTTTTCCTTCCCTTGTGCAGTGCTGGTCATGATGGTCGTGTCTTGTTAACCCCCATCTGGTGCCCAGGGTCACTCTGCAGAGGCTGCACTGTACTCCCCCAGGCTGGATGTCATCGCTTTTCTGTGCTGCTAGCCACTGCAAGGATTTCCTCTTTAATCAAATCAGGAAGGCAGGACACCCTGCCTGTGCTGTAGGATTCAGGAGTTATCCACAGTGCAATGTTCCTTCTCCTTCTCTTTCCTTAACTTTTATCTTTTTTTATTATGTCCACCCCCTTTTTCCTCCTTGAATGACTTATCTAAATGACTTAGTATAGCTTAGAAAATTTTTAATTCATGCCCTAATTCATGAACGTAGTATAATGTACACCTGTGGTGATAATACCTTTATTAGCGTTGAAACTGTAGACATCAAAGCATTATATTGGGAAAACCATCCATTTCTAATTTAGTGGAATCACAATTAAAGTGTATTTTGTTGGAATGAAATCACATCATAACTGGAGTTCTGCATGGTGAGCAGAAATCCCTCCATCCTAAATTGAAGATTAATAATATGGTAGGCTTTTATGTTCAGTGTGGTGACTGAAGCATTAGGTTGCCATACAAGTTTAACACCAGTGAATGTTTTATGAATTCACTCTTTTAACACTTGACAGGTGTCTTAAGAGGTAAATGCACTGACGTTATTTTTGCTTTATAAAGAAGCTTGAAACAGTGCTCTTACCTTACCGTGAATACTTTCAACAAAGAGAAAATGCTGCAGCTTTCAGAGCAATCATCCATTTCTTGTGTGGAGAAACTGAAGCTGAAGTAGTTTATCTCTACCTGGTACTGTAACTACGCTACCTTTTGCCTTTCAAAACTGAAAACCTTCCTGTGAGAGTGCAAGTAATGCTGAGGTTTCTTTCCCGTGGTTTTTTTTTGTTTCTTTCCCAAATTCCTCTCTTGTTAATCCCATTGTTAATCCTATTTCATAACAATTTGGTAAAGGATTTTTGTTTGGTTTTATTTTCTCATCTTTCAAAATGTGTTGGAGATTTATAGTATAAAGTCTGGATGTGCTTACTTTGGCAAAATCCTCCGTCATTTCATTGTTCTTTTTCAGAACTATGAAGAAACTGGTGTTGTTCAATATTGCCTGTTCAAGCAGTATCTTGTAGGCATGACAACAAGAATGTGTTGTTGGGGAGTCAAATGTAGCTGGTTTTGGAACTCATCCATCTCTTGAGATGGGTGGGAGAGTGAGTGAAAGGTAACAGATTTGTTATAAGATAAATAGAAGATGAACGTTCCCATGAGAAGGATGGCAACCAATTAGGAAAAAAAAAATCCCAGTACGTAGGGATTGATTTTCATATTCTCTGGATCCTGTTGTTTTTTTTTTTTTTTTTTGGTCATAAGGGATGAAAGGACTAACAACGCTTTTTTCCTACTCCCCAACCATTTTTTCTTTTTTTTTCCTCCATGCATTCTTAGATCTATTTTTTTTTCCTTGGAGAAGCTGCAGTTTACTGATGCAGAAGTTAGCTTTTATAGTTACAAAATTTAGGAGAGAGTGATACCCTTTTCATACAACTTCCAGAGTGCTTTCCAAAACCTTTATTGCTATAATCTTTCAAATTCAGCAAGAATCCTTGACCTTTCCTTGCTCCATTATTTTAGAGATGTTGCATCATTTTGAAGCGCCTGTACTACCACATCATCAAGGCAAACTATCTTTCCTTATGGAAATGGTATTGCTACATCAGATAAACAAGTCTTCCACTCTTCAGTTATCACAGTAAATGCTATAGAGGAAGACAAAGAATCTGACTGTACTCATGTGGAGAACTAACAACTACTGCATTGCAGAACAGGTACAATTAAAATGGACAGAAGATACCTAGAATGGAAACAAAATATATTCCTACTGTATAGTGATTGCCTATACAAAAACTTATTAGTCTATAATTAAAAAAAAAAAATGTAAATAACTTCTCTGAAAATATGAAAATGAAATGGTCCTTATTCTTCAAATTTTACAAAGAGTGTTTTCACTCTGCTTTAATTTGGGCTCTCAAATTAACAACCCAGAAATTCTTGGCCTGGTTGCCAGAAACAGTGGATTCTTCCTAATCCTTTTACATCTGCAAGTATTGATGTTGCCTCTCCATAATATTTAAGGATCATTGGTAGATTTATTTATATATATATACATGTGTGTTTTGCTCACAGAACTTCTGTAGAACGGGTGAAAACCTCTCATTCATGAGTTAGTAGCTGGGACTAAACAGGGAAGATGTGAAGACACTAATGAATGGCAAAGCCATATTCATAGTACATGTAGGTAAACCCTAACCACCTGTAATGTATGGGTGCAGGAGTGGTCGTGAAGAGTTGCTGCTTGTTGAAGCTAATGACACCGTGCATTCGCACACTTGTACTGATACATTAAGCCCAGCTCAGCAGACCACATTAATGTTTTCCATTTAAAAATTCATTAAAGTATGTGTAACATTTCTAGCTACCTTGCAAGTATGAAGGGACAGAATCTCATAGGTATATATTTGAGTTTCTGAAGAAAAAACCTCAAAAACACATATAAAGGGCACCACTGTAAGTCCAGTTAATGTATGGAAGTCCAAGCAGTGGAGTTCCTTGTAGAAAATTAAGAAAAATGTTGGGAGCAATATCTAGAGTTTACAGTTTTACACTGATCAACAGCTCTGTTCATTAACTGGCACATCCCTTGTCATTTGTGATCTCATTTGTACTGTGTCAACAGCTTTTAGCAGTGCCTCTCCACTTTCTGTTTCCTTTAAAACACAGCTTCTCTAATCAAAAAGAAAACTGAGAGCAAAACAGCATTTCAAAACCTCTGGTCATACCAGTTACCACATGCTCCACTGCTACCTGGTTAGTGGTTGCGTGATCTTGCGAGTTGGTAAGGTTTTGTGTGTAAATCTTTCCACATCTGAATATAACTGTTGAGTATTTTCAGTGAATCGCGACAGATTTTGTGACGTGTTAAAAGCATTCAAGAATTGACTTTTTTTTTCCCTTTTGCTGTATTATCAAAGTAATCTTTTCTTTCCCATTTTGTGATGTGATAAAAACATGACTGCTGAGATTTATACAGGCAAATTTGGCAGTCTCTCCCTATTTACTTGAACTGGAAGGTATATTCCAAATTTGTACCTGTCCCAATGAATATGTAATCTGAAAGAGCAGGTAGTGTGTTACTGGATAAGACATAGCTTGAGGTGTTTTAAGTGTGTGTGGCAGGTACGATCTACGGTTTAAGCCATTTCCTCATGTTTAATTTAACTTGATTTTAATTTTAGGTATGTGTCTTGCCATTCGCTACTTCTATAATTTTTTTATGTACTTTGACACAAAAAAAGGTTTATAAAGGTTATATACAACCCAGCAATTTTTCTCTTTGTGGTACAAAATATTTTTCTACACATTACTTCTTTTTTTTCTCAAGTCAACTGCTATTTTAAAAGATTTTAGGGCATTCTGACATGCCTTGTAACTTTGCATGACCCAAATCATCCTAAGTCTGCTTATAATAGGCACCCAGACTGACCTGAGACATTGGCCTTCTTTTCCTCTCGTCCTGAACTCTGCTTCGGTTACATCTGAAGCTAAAGTTCTGTGAAATTGGGCCCTACTGCTGTCAGTTGGACTTACTGTTTCTCAACGAATTTAAGAAGTATAATTTGCCTGACTGACTATTAGGTTTGCTGTGTTCCTATTAGTGCTCATTCCTTTGCGGGATTCATCTGTAACAAGTCAGAGTTCATTTATTATAGAAACTCAGATATACTGAAGCAGAAATCATTAAGAGAAGTTAATATTTTCTGTTCCTTAAAAGAGGAATGTCCTTAAATTATAAAGAATTATAAATAACTTCTGCTATTAGCATTATTTTTGTTACGTTCTCAGTCTCTTTGACTAGAAAAAGAAGCAGAGGTATCACCAGGAAGAGAAAGGGAGGGAGCAATCTAAAACCACATTTTGTTGTTTGATGTTTTGCAAGTTTGCAGAAGTTAATATAAACCTTCTTGGTAAGGCAGCATTTGATTAGGTGCTATGGTAAAGGAAAAGGAACAATTTACACTGTTTCCCCCCTCATGCTTTGTGCGAAGCATCCTCTAGAAACGGCTTGCAGTCATTTACACGTTGCGGGATTTTTCATGGGGGAAAAAAACAAAACAAAAACCACAACCACATAACCAACCCACACAACAACAAAAAAACCACAATAAGATTAGAATAAAAAGCATTTGATTGTGTAGTTAGCCTAAAGTAGCAGAAAAGTTTGAGATCTTGATAACCTTCAAAGAAGAATTAAAATCAAGTGTGAGGGACTGGAAGAAGCTATGTGTGTAATGCAGCAGTACACAGAGCTCCGCGGCTATCAAAACAGCTCTGTATATACTTGGTTAAAAATTTTGGCTATTCTTTATCACAGCCATCTACTCCAATGGCCTTCATTCTTTCCTGCTGCACTATCAATAAAAGGGAAGGGAGCCTCAGAGCGCTGCCGTAGTGTGCATCTCTGCAGACTTTTACAGGTCCTGATGAAAAGACAAGCTTTTCCAGATGTAGGGTGAATGAGAAGCTGAGCTGTTTCCTCAAAGCACAGCCTCTGCTTAATGGCATTTTTCACTACAGCACTGTTATTGAAATTTGTGTGGGTGATGTCAGTTTGATAGGCTCAGCACTTTTAGGGGACATTGACAGAAACTAAATTGGAAAAATGCAACAAATGTTAGGTTTTAGCAGAGTATCGACTTAATATAGATTGAACAGGGGAGAAAAATATTGCGTGGTATGCAACTTGAACTTCACATTGTCTCATTAAAGACTCTGCAATGGATAACACTGTCTGCCTGTTTTGCCCTCAGCTGTAGACCTGGCAGATCATTCATGTAAGGAGTAATAATATACCACTCCATGGCACTTTGCTAGAACTGCCACAAGGTATTTTGAAAATCTGGTTTTATTACTTACAAAAATCTACACTCCATTTATTTCTGTATAACTACTTTTTTGCTCCCTCCACGTTTCCCTGGTACCACATCTATTTCTTATTCATATGTTTGACCCAAATTTCTTTCTTATATACAGCAGTCATGTATCCCTTGAAACCCTGAAGCCCCTAAACCTGGATATGTACTTAGATGCATTTGCTTTTTTTCGTCTTTTAATGGTGTACATAAGAAAAATGAGTCAGAAGAAATATTAGTTTCTATCCATGGGAAAATTTTGCCTGATGTCTGGATTAAATTGATTAACTGAAAAATTCAAAACTGGGTCAATCAACTTAGGTTCCCAGCAGAAAGGGCAGTAAGGCTCACAATGTAAGCACAATACTCACTGTCGATTTTCAATCTTTACATGTTTTACATTATTAATTATGAATATCTGGTTTAGAAATGTACAGGCCATGGGTTGAGAGAACATTACTTCTATAATCAGTGTGAATCCAAAGCGAATTAGTCTGATGTTAGCCAAAACAGCTATTAACCAATTAAGAGCAAATGTGGGTTTGCCAGACTGATGTGTGGCCATGGATAAGATGGCAGAGCCTGGAGCATGTTCTGTTGGTTGATATAATCCTATTGTTTACTCCCCAGAGAACAAAATAGATGGTATTTGTCAACTGGGCAAAGAGCAAGCTTTTGATAAGAGGTGCTTGTTACGTATTTGTGAATTGCATCCCACAACGGATCCTGACTGTGACTGTGTAATTCTGCTATTTAATGTCTTCTATTTTCTAAATATTAATTCTCCACAACTCATTATTTACATTCAGCATGTGCCAAAAGCTTTTTTTTTTTTTCAGTCCCATAATATGAGTTTGTGCAATAGCCTCTGGAATACTGAGTTTTGCACTCTCAGTGTGAGAAGAGCTGCCTACTTTTAGAAAGTGTAAGGGTTTGACTCTTTGTGACCAAAATATAATACGAATATTAAATTCCACAAAACCCAGAGCAAAGAATATTACTAATATTTCTCCAGCTTGTATTATTTTCATGATTGCAACACAAGCGCTGGGTGTGATTTTTCTTGTCTTAAAACACACACAGCAATAGTTCTATCTGGTCTGCCAGGAAAAGATGCAACATCCAGACAGTTCTTTGTACTGTCAAACGAAATGAGGCTATTTTAACTAGTGTTTAGGATATACAACATATGGCATGTTGCTGATTTTTTGCTTGTGAAGGATCATATTGGGCTCACGTATTTTGCGGTATAATTCTAACTGCATCCTACAAAGTACTGAAATGGTAGCTCAGCATGTTCTTTGAATGGTGTCAAACCCATAAAACTTATTGTCGGCTGTGTTCCAGCACTTCCCCTCTTTTTTATTAAAGCTAATTTCTTAGCTTTTGACTCATCACAGTTGTCTCCAAGGACAACAAAAATACATGCCAGGCACATTGTTTTCTCCATTTTTAGGAAGCCCAGTGTTTTGTGAGCTGGTTTTATGTTTTGCCATTCTGCCCCCCGCAACTGCCATTGACTGTGGCTTTACTCTTCTGACCATAACTATCCTTCAACCTGTAGCCCCAGCCAGGACACGGTACCCAGAATCTGCTGCCGGGTGCTCCTTGAGTTTTGGGGATCAGCTTGTTTGGGACTCACGGCAGCGGCAGCTTCCCGGTTGGTGCTGAAGCCGTTGATCCCCAGTCCCACTGGCGGTTGAGGGGCTCGGGAGAGCATCGTTCCTTTGTGCTGTAGGTCTGCTCATATGAGCCCATCGTTAATCTTTCCGTACTCATCCAAAGCCGCTGTTCCTGGATTTGGGCAATAAAGAGAGATTATTGCTGCCTTATGTCTTCCATATTGTGATGCTTTATTAAGATTCATATTTTTCTAGACCCAGCAAGGTAAACAAAAATGACATATGTTCATTGTATCTTCACTTCGTGCTTTTTAAGCTAATTTCATCTTGATCATGCTGTCTGTTTGGGGATGTGAATATTATGATTTAAGATGTTTAAAGCTTGGCTATGAAGTGTAGTTTCACAGTTAAGTAAACGTCAGGCTGCGCTGTACCCCTTCTTCCCCCTGTACCTGTGGACTTCTACATCTCCCTCCTGTCGGCACCACTAATTATCCAAGGAAGCTTGTTCAGTGCTCCAGTGTAGCCAGGAACAAGTGATTTTATAGGATTAATTTTCAGTTTGGTTGGGAAACCAAACTGATTGTCTGCTCATTTTCTTTAACCTCAAGAAAACAAACAAAACCAAGCATCAGGTGAGCTGCCGTGTATATTTTCTTGTTGGAGAGACAGTAGGCACCAGCTTGATATACACATTTAGACTTTTTGGTTGATCCAAGTCCTGTAGCTCTGAAATGCATTGCACTGCAGTCTGGAATGCCTGGTGTATTCAAAAATAAGTGGGGTTTTTTCAATGTCACCTGTGTGATCCTATACACATATTGTGATCCTGCCCACCTTCTTGTCTTCTTACAGAACTTTAATATTGCTGCTATAGTATTTTCCTACAGTCTAATTTTCTGGTAACTTTTGATTTTTATAGGCTAAAAATACCTCAGGGAAAGAGCTTCTTGATTGGTATTTTTTCTTTTTTTTCTCTCTCTTTTTTTGTTTTAATCTATTTTTATAACCTCTACAGTTTCTTCTCTTTTTTCATTGCTTGCTTTTTCAAAAAGAAAAGCAAATCTACTGTATCTGAGAGCTGAAACGCCTATTTCACTTATTATGTTGAGCTGCTATTTCCTCAGGAATTTCCTGATGATACATATGGTGTGTATGAACCAATATGCCCTTTCTGTATTTCCTTTTATTCCTTTCTTCCCGAAGGCTGCAAGTTCTTAAAATTTTAATGTAAAAACATTTATTTTGTTTTAAATCTGTCTTATTCTGAGATGATCCATAACTCCATTTTATTCAATCATTAAATTATAAGGTGCCACCTTGTTACTTTTGTCATTTCCTCGCTGATCCACAAATGAACGACCTGAAAGCGAACTCCAATTTTAAAGCCTCCTAAAAATATTCTTTCCTGCTACAGCTTGTGTTGGACGTGTGCTGCTGCTGTTATTCATTTGCTCCGTTTCGAAGCGATTGCAGGAGCAGAACCCGTTTTGGCTGCGCTGTCTGGAGGCCGCGAGATGCAGAGTGAGCATCCACCAAGTGTGGCGAGCGGGACAAATTCCAGCCTGTGGGTGCACAAGGGTTGATTTTTGAACGGACAATTACAGGGGAAATAAATTACACCTTTGTAACCCCACTGCTATTTTCTTGAGTAATGTTAAGTTTCCTACCCTAAATCATATGGGATTTGGGCAGGTTAAAGACATTCTAAGGGAAAATATATATATATTTTTTACCCACATTAGACTTTCCTAAAGCAAGTTCTCCAAAAAACCTATATAAATACATATTTAAAAGCATAATAAGTTTTGCAGAAGCTTTCTCAAAAACAGTTTCAGGCAATGAGACTGTCCAACTTCAGAACATTTTGCTGGAATTTTCTAGGGAAGATGACGAGACTTCCAATGTGATATATGAATTTAGGCCCATGCTGCACATCAGGAGCCCGTAAGACCACTTGGCTCACGTGAATTATCTATTTCAGGCTAAACTGGCAACAAGCACACGGCAATCTGGGTTGTTAATTGTCTCTGCAGCTCAGCCCTTGAGAAAGACTAAGGATGAGATAGAGTTGGCATTCCAAGTTAAAACACAGGCTGGGCTGTGCTTGCTGCTATTTTGAGGGCTTGACATAGTTTAAGGAGAATATTTGGGGGTTTTGCTGTTTTTGTTTTCTTTTTTTTCTTTTTATTTTCTCTTTTTTTTCTTTTTTCTCCCCCAGTAGATATTCTCTAGTATGGTCTCCAGACATATTGCCAAAACATTTTTTAAATAGTTAAAATGAGTGAGATCTATAGAAATGTATCTGAATTAAGCAAAATTCAATGAATCGGGCAAGGTATTACTGACAAATTTATCTCCATTGAATACGAGGGCTGGTGACAAGGCAGACACTGTAATGCATTGCTTTCAGATAATCTCTACATCTTTAATCTGTGTCTTTCAGTTTTGAAGCTGTAGGGCTATTGTGTCTTGAGAGTTAAGGAAGAAACAAAAGGTTGTTTAGTGGTGACAACTACGACTTAGCAAAGAACTCAGGTTGTAAAGGTGAGGTCATTCCAAATAGTAATGCAGATGTCTGCACATTTATGCTGTTAGTCCTTTGTACATAAAGCCTGGAAGCTTGATGAAAATGCATAAAAATAATGGCTGTCCCTGACAGTATATTTTGAGGCACTTTCTATACTTAGTGACCTTTAGACAGTATCAAAATTATTGGTATACTTGCCTTGTTTGTGCTAAACCAAGAAGACTTGCAGAATTGTTTAATGGATCTTTACTCTTTTACAGCTATAAAACAGCCATTGCAAACCTCTTATTTCTCTTTTTGACATGTGCTTCTGATGGCTGCCTTTGGTTTTGATGTTATCTATTTAAAAACAATTCTGATAAGGGATAATGGCTGCATTAGATTTGAAGAGCTGCTGTACTTGATCTGTCCTTCAGTGGCTCTAGAGAAAGGTCTAGGGATGTGATAAACACTGCCATAGATGATCCCTTTATTTCCCTTACTAGTTAAGGTGGATGTAGAGTGTTTTAGCATTTCCCGGACCAAACGCAAGCCTGAGGATGTATATGGATTTTGAAAAGGGAGGGAGAGCTCTGACCCAGGCACAGACTTTCATGTCGGACCCACAGCAGGAGCTCTGGCTGGCACACCAACTTTAGGCTGGTGTTCATCATGCCTGCAGGTCATAAACGTCATGCCTCCCTCTCCAGCTAAGATCCTTCATTTACTGGCAAGTAACTGCATTGTTGCTTTGTATGCTTCATAGTTATCTATGTATACATACTTATCTATGTTTTTACACTAGATATAAAATGGATAATTATATATATAGTATAGAAAACGTTCATCTATACATAAACATGTATACACATACATATTTTTAAAAAATAATAATTCTGGCTGCCTTTTAACAAGCTAAGCAAAACAAATGTGTATGTCCAATATTCAGTGCTGGGAATAATGACTTAAATTATTTTCTTGTTAGAGTTCACATAGCTTCATTACTATAGGGTTTCCTCAGAGCAACTCTGAATAATTTTTTGTATACTCTGTCGTTATTTATCAAAAGGGCCATTATCTGTGTTGCAATTACAGTATGCATACTGCTTTTAGATAGGAAGAGAACTGAAGCTGTTAAAAAGCTAGGGATAATTAAAAAAATAAAAGCAGAAGCAGCAGGGCTCCTAAAATTCATCAAAATATCATCTTCATAGTGTTGCCAAGGTGCTGAGAAACTTCCACCTCCACGATTTGCATGTTGGTCTGCAACATGAATCAAGCTATTCTGAAATGTTTAGGAAGTAATCATCTTTAGAATTTAGTTTCCTAGTTGTGTCACAGCCCATGTGGATCTCTCCAATTTACAGGATTCTGTACTCTGTAAATTAAACTTTATTTTATGAGCTCATTAGGAAAGAAAACAGACGTACAACAAACAAGGGCTCAATCCCCTTTTGTACAGATTAGCCTAACACGTGACTTCACTAATTCATCACTTACTTTGTGAGGTTTCTAACTCACAAGTCCTCCAATTCATAAATCATAACTTGCAGCTTGTGCACCAATCAGCAAACTGGGTCCCCAGCTCAGCGGGCTCACCCTCCCTCCTCTGTCACCATGCGGGTGTGCCCATTGTCACCCTGGGAAACAAGAAAGCCTCAGCAGCCCAGCTGAGTTAGTGGATTCTGAAGAACTTCACTTCTTGCAGATAACCCACCATCCTTGTGCATCCATCAATGTGCAAGGATGGTGGCTGGAGGGGACAGGAAGCTGCAGGTGACAGTGACATCATAATGACCTTCAGCCCTTCCTGGACACAGTGTCCAGGCTGTGTGTTGCCTTCGCTTTGATCCGACGGTGCTGATCCCCGTGTGCCTCAGGCCTTAACGTGAGATGCTTGTTAGCCAAATTCTGAGCAGGACTTGAGTGAACAGTCACAACTTGACTTTTCTTACTCTCGTCTCCTAATTAGCATTCAACTTACTATAGATGGTTATAAGACATCTGAGGGTTTCTCTGTAAGCCCAAAAACTTATATTGTACAATTTTAGATATTTCGGAAACAATGAGGTTCACCTATAATTATCTGATGAAGCAAATGTAACTTTGACATTTGATATTGTATGGTTCTGTAATCTATTGAAGAATTTACCCTTTAATCCAGAGCAACATTAGGAAGAGTGCTCTGCCAACAGATCTAATTAAGAGGAGAACTGGTTTATATTTTGACATTAGAAGGTAGGAATAGTACTGGAGTATATGGTAATTAAGGTGTTGATGTCTTTTCCTAAACAACTTTGGGTCTATGGTGAACTTTGAATATAGTCCAGCCTTACTGCTTGACAGAACTTTAAATATACACCTGTGGCATGATGGCATTCAGCTCAGATGTGACAGTGTAAAAAATATTGACTCTGCTTCTATTAATGCTGTACTGAAATGTACTTTGCACAAGAACTGTCTGAAATTAGTTCAGTTTGCTACCCTACTGTAACATATGACATTTTTCTAATTAGGGCAATGTTTAATTTACTGTCTCATGGCTTTTTGAATAAATATAAATTGTCATACTAAAGTGACAGGTGTAAAACCCTGGGTAGCTGTGTTAGAGAGGTTAATTTGCTCTTAATCAAATCAGTTCTGCTTCACTTTCTCATGGGGAGTGAGAGATAATAGGCCTGTTTAACTGGAGATTAGGCAGCCTTTTTCCTGGAATTCCCAAAGGGTTCACCTGAGACTTATTGTGTCGTATTGTCTATAAAGATATTTGAATACATCAGCATTTAAAGATGCGCTACATCTACTCACAAGGGTATTTCCTTGCCCGTGTTTGGTTCAGCAGCACTAAAGGAGACCTGTGACTAGAAGACCTGCAGGAATGTGATCCCATGGAGAGCTGCAATATAGCACTCCAGAAGGGACTCATCCCTTTATTGGATTTGGAAAAGAAAGAGGGACAGATTTTTTTATTTTTTTTTTTTTTTTTATCCCTTCTAATTGAGCTGAAAATGGAGAAAAGGTCCTCACCTCATTGTTATGTTTTGCAGTGAGAAATGTGTTGATATGCACTGTTCTGAGAGTTGATAGAAGAGGTAAGAAACACAAATGAAGGCACCTGCCAATTTGTAGGGAGTGAGAGCAATGTAGGAATCCATCGAGGGAATGTGCAAGCATAACTAGGAAGTTTGGTGTGCAGGATCAATAGGTGGAGGCTTTGCGCCAGAAGGCCTATTGCTGCAGCGCTTGGAAGGATCTGATGAAAAGGGGCAGTCCCTGGAGAGACAACATGAGCATCCTGCCATGAGGGATGCAGGAGGAGAGCTGTATAATGTGAAAAACACTCAACGAACAAACACGGACAGAAAGAAGGACGGGCTGAGGAAATTTGGTGTGCTGAGGGAGCAATCTAGTGTGTTGAGGAATTTCTGAGGCTACGGATGAGAGAAATCGAAGTTTTACCTGCTGCATCTGGGATAAGAGTTTGGTGTGGAATTCAAGGACAAATTGGCATCTCATTTTTGTGATCTTCAGTGTAAATAACTTCTTTACTTACAAAACAGGAGTGGTATGAAGTTGCCTTTAGACTACTTTAAAGTTGTGACACTTCCTTGTAAGCTTGTTTTTAAGCAGTCCCATTTTGTCTTTCGCTCGCGGTGTGAAAATGGACGTAACCGTCCCTGCAGGGGAACGTGCTTGCAGAGGAGAAGCCAGAAGCACAGCCCCTGACAACTCATTGTGCCCGGCAAACGCAGCAGGTGAGGTTGTCACTGGTTTGCCACATACAGCACAAAGGGATGCAACACGAGGTCTTTCTCTTCATTCTGCCTCGCTGTCAGGGAACCCCTCTCCAATAACATTAACTTCACTGGGCTGTTAAGGTAGATCTGTGACAGATTTGGGTCTGGAAATGCTACACCAGTGTGTCTTGACCAAATCTGTGCATCATGGAGAACCAGCAAAAGGTGATACGCTACATGCAGAGCTGTAAGTTAATTCCTCCCTAAGTGAAGAAAAGCCATTTTCTCTTTACTAATTTAGGAGATAGGAAATTAATTTTTTTAAGTCTCTGGACATAGATAAATGCTGCAGTAAATTAAGTCTAATTTTTGTTTGTATCTGTCTTTTATTCTTGGGT
Source organism: Pampusana beccarii (assembly GCA_013399365.1). Lineage (NCBI taxonomy): Eukaryota > Metazoa > Chordata > Aves > Columbiformes > Columbidae > Pampusana > Pampusana beccarii. The sequence goes on along the minus strand of VWYH01001668.1, from coordinate 533,217 downwards.
TATGACATGCAAAGGCAAACTCCCACCTGTGACTTATTTCATATTTATTCGAATGAGTTTTGTGTAAGCCAAACACTTGGAGAAATGTACCTTTTCTATTTTTTTACCTATATTGTATGTAAAACAAGCAAATCCTCTGACATGTTTAAAGTCCTATATTCTGGATGTGCTGGGCAAAATAAGAAGGATAGATACTATCGCTCTTCTATTATTTATGGACTATAAAGTCTTTACAGTGGCATTGACAAAGGGTTTATAGTCAGTACACAAGCTGGTTATACCATAAATTGTAATGTTATATGATAAACTGGAAGTTTATAGCAGTAGTAGATATCAAAGAAAAAAATGAATTTTGGTTTGAAATGATCTATCATGGGATGGATTTGCTACACGTTTAAATATTCAACCATTTTTGTCTTCATTTATTTTGAAGTTACTGATAATTCATGTGCTACAGAACAAGGATTTATAGGTTTATTTAGAGACTGCTGTGGGGGGAGGTAGGAATAGACCCTTTAAACTCAAGAACAACACATTCTGGTGCGTTAGCCGAGGAACACTGATGCAATTAAATTGATTCAAATCTTTGGTTTCCAGCTCTAGAGATGGCAAACAGAGCTGTTGCTAAATATTTGGTCTGTTGCTACAGGGCTCCCAACAATGCAATAAAATAGTTGGATTACTATTTCTAGGAATGTAAATGGAAGCTACTTACAGGAAAAATGTCTTAAACATAATTTAATTGCTTTGAGTTTACATAAAAACTAAAAGCAGTAAAATGTCAACAAATGTTAATTCCCCTTCCTGTGCGAGTTTCATTCCTTCCTTTAGCTAATGATTCTGTAAACAAAAAACAAAATATTCTTAGTGTTTACTTACAACACTTTTAATTTCATTTAAAAATATCTTACTGTAATTTTCCCACTGTAAGGAATTACTATGTATTAAACTCTATTCAAATTCATAATTTCTCACGGTTCCTTTCTCCCTTCAAAGCATTTTTGGTGTATAAGTATATTACAGATTGAATGACACTATAAACTTAACTAATAATTTGCAGGTAAAATTAATTTTTCGTTTCAAGCTTTTAGAACTGACTTGAAATATAAAGTGTACCAGATGAATTGTCAAGCTTTGAAAGCTGTTCTGCTGTCTTAATTTGTAATATGCCCAACACTTAGATACAGCCAGGGTTTTGGGAGGCTCAAGATTGGGCACAACAATGGAGGGAAAAAAACCCTTTTATATAAATGAGTATTGATGATTTGTTATTGGTGATTACTAGTATGTTGGTGTTGACCTATAGATTCACCAAATTAAACCAACCAACCAACCAACCCTCTGTGTTTGGCAGTAAGGAGACTCCAGACAGGTGGTTCAGGTAAGAGCATAGAGTTCAAATACACAAAATAGCAGGAGAGGTGATGCCAGCTTCAGCTTGAGATGGCATGGGGCAGTTAGCGGTGGCTCCTGACTTTATCTAAAGAAGTTTGCATTGCTGTCTCTCAGTTCCTACAAATGAGCAAGCCTTTCCTTTCTCTCTGTTTTGAATTTCTTCTGAGGGCCCCCATTTCTCTTTGTAGCTGACATACTCTTCAGAGATGAGCGTATATATGTTATGAAGGGAAAGAAGTTTTAAACCCTCTTCAACAGTCAGCAGAATGGCATGAGAAATTATGTTCGAGGAGCAAAACATGAGCAATATTTCAGTCTCTCCCTATTGCCAGGGGGCCAGGTAATGTCTGAGTGTATGCACAGTGCATTTATGGCTCGCTTCCAAGCTCTGCTCCACTGTGACTAGATAATGAATATGTATGAAACAAGAAATGGAGGGGGGGGGGGGGGTGGTGTGTTTTTGTTTGGGTTTTGTCTGTTTTTCTTCTAAAGAAATACTTTTGTTTCTGGGGGGAGAAAAAAGCAACTGCTGTTTTCCCTTGAAGTACAAGTCTTGCATTGTGTACGTTGTTAAAGTACAATGCTAAGGATGAAAAGATATATCTCCCCAAGCCATTTCTTGACTTGTTTTTCGCGGAATTCAATTGTACCATGTAGCAGTCAAGTGGTCTTGTTTGTTTTAGTTATGCCAGAGGAATTGATTGAAGAAATTAAAACAACAAACCATTTTGGGGTTAGACTCCATGCTTGTTTTCAGCCTTCTGTGATCTTTGAAACCTCTGCAAAGGGAGCGAAAAATTGGGATTGGAAGCATTTCCCCATTTGCAACGGTAAAAACAAACACACATCCTAAGACTCTGCCTGATTTTTGACATTGATGCTTTGAATATGAAGTAGTTCCACAGGAATTTCAAATAGTGGAGCTTTATGGGTGTTTTGCCCACTGTTCCACCCCATAAACCCTAATAAAGTTGTCATTAGTATCTACAAGACAGGTTCTTTCAAGGTGGGCATGTATTTTAGTCTTTATGGTTGCCACTGCACATCAGCACTGAATGTTCACACATGGACAAATCCATCATGTCACCAGAATACTTGTAGTGAATTGCTGGCAGCTTGGAGTGGTGGGGGATAAGGATGGGAGAACAGCTCTGCCACAGCACCCATCTGCTCTTCCCCTACGCGGGCACAAGGCCTGATACGTAATACCCATGACTTTCTGTGGTCCTGTTCCAGCTTTGTTGCTAACTTTCCTCAAGGCCCAGGTGGTTCTAATGAGCCTTAATTGCTCTAAACAGCCTCACCTGCCCCTCCTCCTGTGGCCCAGGATCCTATTTAAGCTCAGGTCGACCTGAGACAAGGTTGGTTTCCTCCTGGCATTTGCTGGGCCCTGGGCTGTCGCTTGGCCCTGATGTATCACCCTTGCTTGGGTACTGCAGGACTGTGCCCAGTGCTGCGGGCTCAGCCCTTGGGAGCAGCCCCACTCCTGCTGATTTGCAGAGGCCATTCCCAGCAGAACTGGATTTATCCTGCAGCAGAATTCTACAGTTTTGTAGCTTCCCAAATGAAGGTTTCAGGTATCTTTATAGGGTGGTCTTTTTTTTTTTTTTTTCCTATTGAATTTACTGCCTGCTGTGTCTGAGAAGTTGTATACTTTATCTGCAGCTTAAAACTGCTCCCTTTGTACAGCACAAAGAATGACATTTTTAGTTTACCAAAACAAGAAAAAAAAAAAGGATGAAGTGGGACTGTGAGACAGGGGAAGCCAGAGACATGTTTACGTGCCAGTGTCTTTCATTTGGGCCTGGCAGGTAAAGTGACCAAATGGTTAAATTACTTTTAGGTTCTTATACGAGGTCATAATGTATTTCTGTGAAATACATTAAAGTTGTTCCCACCTCCTAAAATCTATAACAAATACTCACTGGACCATGTATATTTTTGAGGATTTATGAGCTGCTTGTGATGAATTCGGTCATGAATATGATACACACCATTTTAATATGAAACTATTCTTTGGGTAGTAATTGTTCCTTTTTAATTTCCTGAGCAGGGTACACTCTTGTAACCACAGTACCTGTGCTAATCTGTCACTATCTAGAGAGAATAACTAATAACACATTAATGTTTTCAGATGCTGTGATAGGCGCTAACTTGTAGCTGTCAGTGAATCTGAGATGTGAAATTTGAATTTGAATTTCGTCGGCCAGTTCTCTCCCTTGCTGGTGGGAGAAGCTCATTTCCATTGGTGCAAGGAACAATGTCGTTACAGGTCATTTAAAAAAGGTGCTTAGCTTGTATCTCTGAGGCAGCCTTGGTCTTCTTTCTGCTCTCCAGGTGGACTTCCCATAGGGAGGTGGGATATTTCTGGATGCCTGTGTAGAGCAAGCTGTCTCTCCAGCCAGCCGTGCTGCCTAAAACCTTGAAGGAGATGGATATTTCTGCTGTGGACGAAAACGACCTATTACAGCAAGTAAGATAACCCAATTCTTTGGTATCTTCCTACTATATGCTTGCTGAAATGCCAGTTTTAATACAGACATCTTTAGCTCTTTAAAATGCTTTGGTATCTGGTAGTTTGCTCAAGCAATTGCACTTGTATTTTTCAGATAGCTGGAGGTACCTCCAAGTCTTGACTATTAAAAGCTAGTTAGTGCCTTGTCTTACTCATGAATATTTTTTCCTAATAAATGCAGTAGAGTTCAACTAAATTAGTTTATTTTTTTGGGGAGTGCCAAAAAGCAAGCCTGTACTAAATCTGAAACTGAAGTGGAGAGGTGTTTTCTTTTACTGTCACCGTAAGTGAAGCTTGTCTTCAGTATGGTCTCTCTGGAAAGAGGAAAGGTTGACGGTTTGCTTGTGCAAGCCTGGAGCCCACAGGTGACTTTACTGCTCTGGAGTACATCACCACACAACATGTTGCAGGAATGATGCCTTTCAGTTGTGCATAGCAAGAAGGATGAGCCTCTGCAGCTGCACAGAGGGCCCTGCAGAGATATTCTCCTGCTTCTCATCCCTCACTTGCCAAGAGCTGTCTTGACACATAACTTGAGCTGGGATTTTAACTATGCAGTTATACTGTCAAAGAGAAATATGGACTGCGATCCACATCTGAGCTATTTATATTTTGTTTACAAAATATTGTATTTTTTTGATTCAAGTCTAGACCTGTACAGAGTTAGTAGAATATAAGCAGAACTTTGCACCGAAAAGATAATACCACTTTAGCTTGCATTTTAAAACTAAAGATTTGCTAAAGATATATACATGCTATACTTCAAATGTATACAGTCCCTCCTAACTCTTCTATTAGCACTTGTGGCTTACACAGCTTAAAGCTAATTTTGCAACAAAATCTTTGAAGTATGGTATATAGAAAACCAAGTTATGTTTGCAGGCAGAAATTAATCTTGTCTGTGAAAGGTCCTATATACAACTTAAGCTTTCTACTAACAGCTCAAGTGATCCTTCCAAGTTGGAGGTAATTTCACACCAATACAGGAGTAATACAGTGAGAACAGTCTGAGCACTGCCAAAGAGGCAAAGCCTGAGCAGCTAATTGGTTTGGATCACTGCAAGAGCACTGCGGCAAGCCCATCACATAGAGCACAGGGACTGCAGGACCCCTGCTCATGTTAAGCATCTAAAATAGATTTCAAGATATTTATTTGAACACTTCATCTTCAAAAGTTGTTTTCGTGTATGTGTGTGGTTTTGTTTTGTTTTTGAATTCTCTCTTGTCCCTATTTATTGTTTACAGTGCCCCTCCTTCCTTTCTGAGATTCTAAGTGAATCCATGAAATAACCAAAATTAGTTTATTCCATAAGGGAAGGCACATTTGTTTTTCAAATCTATGGTATAGATAGAGAAATGTATTTGTAGGGAAGACTCTTTTCATCAGGTGTGTTGACACACAGTTCTTCTTCAGACTCTGTAGAAATGAACAAATGATTCAATTAAATGAATCATAATTTCTCAGAGTATGCATAAGGTGGTTATGAGTACAGATACAGGTGGCTTCTGAGCTTTTCACTATGTAATACAAAATTGAAAAGATACAGCCTAGTCCGTACGAATGAATGGCAGCACAGGATGAAGCTCTGCACCAGCTCTGAGTAGCACAGTAGGAAAGTTCGCACGCTGCAGAGGCTGAGCGGCCTCTGGATCTGAAGTCAGCTCGCTGGCTCATGTTACTGAATTCTACATAGCTCTGCATCATATATCTCACGCTGTTGATTTGCCACCTTGGTCTTGTGGTGTACTTTTCTTTAAACAATTGGACTGCGGAGAAGTGCTTGTGGCACAGATGTGTGATGGGCAGTCTGTTGTAGTGATCCTTTGAGTCCTGTTTGATATTTGACCTACAGTTATCTTTCTAGCATGTTTGGTAAGAAGTAGCTGAAAGCATGAGATTATAGATGTATATGCTGCTGATGTTGTAGTAGTTGATATGTACTGGCTTGTTTAAAGAAAATTCAGTAAATATGCTTTTAAGTGGCATAACACAAATGCCTGTTGTTTACCTAAAATGTCTGCATTTGCATCTTATGCAACCCCAACTAAAAATCCTGCAGTCTTCAAGTTTGTGGATTTTTACTCAGAGAGAAATGTTCCTCTTCATCTACGCTGACCTGCTGCCTGAGGCAGAAAGTAGATTTTCATTCTGTCTGTAGTTTCATCATTAGCAGAGGAAGCATGATCCAAGTACCTCTCAAGCTAATACCTTAACACCTGTCTGGCCTTAAACATTGATGAATACATCCTCAGTCCTGTGAAGCAAGAGGTAGCTAAGTGAGCACAGGAAAGATAACAACCAGGGTCCCATTTGCTCCTCAGGTGAGGGTGGAAGCCGTGCTGAGGTCTGTGTGGCACTGGCTGTCCCCGTGCTGGAGCAAAGCACCAGGCACCCCTGGGTGCTGAAGCCAAGAACAAGGTTCCCCCAGGGCTGTATTGCAGCAACTAACTTTCAGGCTTGTATGTTTTGTTGCTGTTTATCTGCACATTTATCTCTCACACTTAAGTCTTTTAACCGTGTAAAACAAATCTAAAAGGGAAATTTCAAAGACAAATGGAACCCTGTGATTTGCGGATAAGCCTGTGGTAGCGGAGACCCAAGGAAAGAAGAGTGACGAGAGCTGATTCCTGCCTAGGACCAGTGAAATAGCATGTGAGAGATCTGCTGGAAATGGTTAAATTGCAGGATGCTGTTCAATCAGGAGTCACAATGAGCTTCCAATACATGCCAATCAGGCTTCATTACTCATACAGATTTTCTGTCTTGATATCTCCAGTATTGGGGCATAAAACATAGAAACCCAGCCCATAAGTTTGCACCTTCTGGATTTGGTCTCTTATACAATAGCTTTTGTAGCACTTTGGGATTTTTCAGTCTGTCTCAGCACTTAAATGTGGTAAGTTTGCATTGGGGTACTTTCCAACTATCGTTCTCTTTCTACCTTTTTCCAACAGTATGAGATATGGTTATATAATTTTATTTTACTGCTTTCTGTTATGCTTTTCAGCTTATATGAATGCAGAACTTGCTATAGGAAGGGTAAAATAAAGAGAGAAAATGTCTGCACAATAAGTAAGCAAGTTTAGATAATTACCTATTTTGTAATTATTCACTACTCATCATGTCTGCATAATTTTTCTTGCCCAAATTACCTGGAGATTAAAGTAAAGCTTACATATAAGTAGAGAATATTTCCTCTATTCAGCTGTGCAACTCCCTGTAAGGCATAGGAACATGTATGTGCATATTTTACAATACCACTGAGCCCACATTTTTCATTCTTTTCAAGTCTCAGTAGGTTTATGTGTCTGTGACCATTGGGCCTTTGATAAGCCTCACTGTTTGAAATCTCAGAGTAGCTAATAGCTCCCTGTTAGCGAGGGGGAGGAGATGAGCACTGAAGCTTACAATCACACTCAGTCACTTGGTGAACTCCTGAACCAAAGTGTTTTGGAGTGATTTTTAAAGCAGGAGTTTGAATTCACGAGTTTGAGGTTGACGCTAATATCAGTGCCTCAGCACAGAGATGACAGAGTCTTTTTGAGTGGGTTAATGAAAGGAACTGGAGAAGTGCACAGGACATAAGTGTGCATAGCTGTTTGGTCCACCAGAAAGTAGCCCACACAGACATGGTGATCTCTGTAAGGCAGGTTCTTATTCATCTGTATTTGAAATCTGGTGTTACTGAGGATTGGAAGAACCTCCTGTAAGTCCCCCTAACCAACAGGCCAGCCCATTGTCTTCTCAAAGCCAAGGTCAGAGGCTGCACTCATAAGCCTTTCATAAGACTGAATAAAAAGTTATACGTTGAGCAACAGAGAGACTGGACCACGCTTTCAGTCTGGGGTGCTTGCATACTTGACAAGAATCATTTTAAAAATAGTTGAGGGTCTGGAGAATACTGCTATGATAACTGGAATGGTTGCCGTAGTCTAGTCCATAAGTGCATTTAAAGGGGAATCTGATGTAGGTAGAGGCATGCAATACTATATTTGACTGGCATGAAACATGAAGAGCTCATTTCCTTTTAGCTCTCTTGTTTGAGGCAGGGGCTGGTTTCTGCAATGTTTGGTCTTTCAGAAGATTCTGAGAAGCACTGGAGAGCAGTGCTGGAAAACTGCTGTTGCTGTATTTTATACTTGACTATATCTACCCTGCATCTGAATTTGAATTATCCTGCACAAGCTCAAAGTATGGAGTTGTTTGGGAAGCACAGCTCACGTTCCTGGGCAATCTTGAGTTTCCAGCTCTTCAGGAAGGATGCTGACCCAAAGGGGGAAACGGTGGTTATTTTCTGCCTTTCTCAAAATACTTTTTCTGTGTTTTCCCCCAAGCTTTGTACCAGTAAAAAGGTGTTTTGCTCTTGGCCTGAAGCAGAGTGTTCATTTAATTTTGCTATTATTATGAAATCTTAATAAAAACACCAGAATGTTCAACATCAGTAAAACTGTTTTGCCAAAGAGCTTCTTGGGCATTTGTCTGTTTTAAGACCATAATTTGATGCTAAAGAAATAGGAAAACAGTAAACAGATGCAAGAAGAGCTTTAGAGGACAGTATGTTCTGTAAATCCACAATTCTCATTATCTCCCCTCAGCAGCGCACCCAATCCATGACTGTCAGATGAATTGGATCTTGCATTGCAAAAGGCATTATCTTCCATTGGGAGAAAACGTTTAGGAGGCATGAAGGAGTACTCTGAGAACAAGAGCATCACTTAAGCGATGGGTAGCTGCTGACTCACCAGAAAAAAATTCTGCAGAGGCAGCTAATTTACATATAAGGATACTTAGCATTTGTAAACACTGTCTTGCATCTACAGAGAACTGTGCAAACATCTAATCATATATCACTTACACAAACAGATTAGTTCTGTTAGCCACTTTGGACTCCTCCATTCCTGAGAAATATAATCCAATCCGTAGTGTCAATTTAACTTGTTTATCTTTCATTGCAGTAGTTGGTCAGGACAGAAAAAGGAAGCAGAAGTCCTAGGATTTTCCAAGTTGCTTTGGGGAATAATGTATCCAACCCCTACTGAACAGCAGAGGCAACTGAGTACTTAATTGTCTTTGGAAGCCACTGTCTTTAAATTCAATTTTAACCTCACCTACAAGTGATGATAACACAAATTTCTACGTTTCTTACATGTGAAACATTTATTTGCCACTATAAGACACCATAGCATTTACAAATGTTGCAGATAAATGATGAAGAGGGTGGGGGAACAGCCTGAAGTGGTAGCTGGGGGGAAAATGAGACACATGCTCAAGGTTTACACTGGTGGTGTTCTGTAAATGTAATACTTGGCTTTTCAACCCTTTTGTTAATGATTCTGCTTTGTAGATGAAGTAGATTCAGAACTTTCTAGACTTTTCAGTTACAATTAATATCATCTTAGACCAATGAGGGTGGAAATGTGTAAAATAAGAGCAATATTTGACTGCCTTTTAAGTAGCTTGATGTTCATGTCACACTGAGCTAGAAATAAAAAAGTACGTTACTATATAGACAATCACCTCTAGATCTTTGGGGGGAATTATTTTGCCATAGTTGGAAAATTAATTTTTATCCTTTATATAGATAAAATACAAAACCAGGTGAGGAATTGGTATTCTAAGTGTGTCTCTATATATTTATTCATAATGAATGTAAATTATTTTCAACCATTGTTTCTTTCCTCCTTTCTGTAAAACTCAAGCTACCTGTAGGGTGCTTATTACAATGTTATGGCTTCTATTGCTCATCATTGAGCTCTGCACTTGGGCTTGTGTGAACTTTTTGAGCAGCTCTGATGGACTAAGCCTCAGAGCTTCTGGGTTGGATTTCTACTTCAGCCATGAGCTTTCATACATTATTTTTATCAAATAATGATTTAATACAATGCTGTGTGTTTCTGAAAATGAAACCTTAACTACAAATTCATATCATATAACTCTCTATATAAGTGCATGTATATATAAAAATAAAAAGTCCGGAGTGTGGAACACAAAAAGTTAGAAGGGTCACAACAAGGAAACAGGTTATCAGAGAAGCAGAGTGCATAGCAACTTGTAGCAGGTATCGAAAATGTGCACATCTTGACTTCATTCCATTTACTTCTTCATGGGCAGAAGTTGGTAATAGAGTTTTTCAAAAGCTGCCTAGGAAACCCAGCTACTAAGCCTTAAAGGGAATGGGTAAGTCCCCAGAAGGCTTCTTTTCTTTTATAAATATGTAGAGGGAAAAGCAAGATAAAAAATAAAACTTCAAAGATAGATGTAAAATAATTTTCTTTTATCTATTATCTTGCCTACTGCAATACACTAAAGCAGTTTTCTGAATGTTATGGAATTTAACGTTAAACAAAAATAAGCAGAAACAAAAATCTGTTCTAATTTCCTTCTAATTACTTGCTCAGAACCAATCAAGCTGCTAGTCGGGGGAATTCACGACAGCACACAGATTAACAGTTTGCTATCTTTGCTTTTACATACAAAATTTGGTTACTTGCTTAATGGATTAAAAAAAAAAGTTGAATTAAGTTTAAAATATATATGGCTGATTGATTATTTCTTGAAGGAATATATACACGATCATGTGGCAAGTTAATCTTGAGATTGCTTTTTTTTTTTTTTTTTTCTCCCCCAGCACTATTGGCTAAAGAAAAATGCCTTCCAAATCTCAGGGAGATTCTTAAAAAGCTGCTGGACAAAATCCCAAATTAAAGTAACAGTGATAATATTTCTGTCCATTGAAAAGAAGGATGAGAATGCTAAGTGGAAGTGTCTTTAGAACAAATAGATTTCTAAAAATTGCAAAGAGTTCAAAACGGATTTCTTTTGTATCTGCACTTGTGTAGTCTTGTACACATCATTGAAGAACACAATTTATTTTTCTCGTGTAAATTAAAGAAAAGCATGGGTTTAAGGTTTTCAAAGTGTTACCTGTATCCACAGGAAAAGTACAGTGTATATTTGGATTATTGTATTTCTTTGTGTTATTTTATTTATTTACACTGGGTCTTGAGCATTATCTACTACACTTAGGAAAGGATGTGATTTGTTTTCAGAAGAAACTGTACTCCTAAATTCCTTCGAAAAATCTCACTTACTAAGCCTGTTATAGCCCTAATTCTTTATAGAGATAACAAACAGCATGTGTCCTGTCTTTATATGCTTAAAAAAAATTTGTTTGATTAATTCTAAACTGAAGGCATGCCAAAACAAAAAGCTACAATGAGTTGGTAAATGGGGAGAATTTTACTTGGGTTTCTTCCTTTTTTCTTTTTTTTTTTTCTTTAATTTTTACTTTTTTCTGTTTTCTTTCCTTCCTTTTTTACCTTCCCTGCAGCTTTCTTCAAGTTGACTGCAGATAAGGAGGGAGGTATTTGTATTTCAACTATCAATTTGGAATATAGAAAGAGTTTATGTCTTTCTCTGCCCAAGACGGATGTTTCTGAGTCTGATACCTCTGTTGTTTGTGGTTTGGTGTTTTGTTTTGGTGGAGGTTTTTTTGGTGTGTTTTGTTGTTGTTTTTTGTTGTGTTTTTTTTTCCCCCTATGTTGGCATCTTTCGGCAAAACATTGGTAGCATAACACTTCTGAAGTTCTCAGAAACTAAGATGTGGGAAGGAAAGCAATGCCTACACAAAACTTATTTTTTCCTGTAAATACTTGTGAAATAATGTTTCATGTGAAATAATGATTCTGGTAAATTATAAGAACAGCAAACAAAATCAAACCAGTAACAGAATTCCAAAATTCAGAAACCCCAGCTTTACCCCCTTTCTACTCCCTCAAACTTCAAACATTTCTGCAGTAGTAAGGATGCACTTAGCTTGTAGAGGAAAAAGGACGCCTGAAGCCAGGGTGCAGCTTTGGGAGAGGTGTGGAGAGGAGGGAAAGCTCTCTGACATTCAGCAGGGCATTTACTGACGCAGGGACCCATGCCAAGTAGTTTGTTTTGCTCTTCTTACTTGTTTTATTGCTTATCTGCGTATAGCCTTTCTTAGCTAGTATTTAAAGTTGAACTTAGTTGAACGTTTTAAATAATCTTCTTCCAGTTTACGATTTTTTTCATCAAAACTCATTTGCCTTGCTTACCTTCTCTTTGGATGTGGTTATTTATCTCAGTGACGAGTTCTGCTTACTGAAAGAATTACTGAAATATCTATAGAAAAGAGACTTGCAAATAGCAGCATAAAAATTCTCCTTGTGAACATGAAAACATTTGCATGAGAGAGGTTTCTGAATGCCTGCAAGGCAAGCCTTGTTTTGCAAGCTCATGATATGGACACAAACTTTATTTTTCTGCAGCATTATCTAGCTTTGTTTCACTACTGTAGCTCCCTATTTTTCATGGTTTCCTAGTCCTGAGTGAGAACTATAAATGTCACAATATGCTGCGTTAATGAGGGAGCACCAGGCTGGGCTCTCTGCAAGTCTTTTCTTTGCGGTTTTAAATCAGAAAATCAGACCCTTAATTTTTTTTTTTTGCCCGTGTAGTTTAATGCGGCTTAATTAACTAATGTCTTAAGTGAGGATTCAAGTACCCATGTAGATTAAATGAGCCAATTTAGGATCCTGCAGGAGCCGAGTCCCTCTGAAAATACATTACATCTCTTCTTCCACAAAGGAATACAGAAAATACTTAGAAGTCATGAAAGAAAAACCAAAACTGATAAGGAAAGGAAATTTGGCTTTTTCTTTTTTTTCTTTTTGTAGAAGGCCTACGACAACACAGCATTTTCTTCTCATCCTCCACAGGCTTTGGCCTGGCATCTCAAAAAGTGTGAGCACACGGCCAAGAGCAGGGGGAGAGCTCAGGCCCCCTTTTATATCAGCAGCTTAATCAGGAGCATGGAAGAAACGGGCACCCTGCTGCCTTAGCCCTGTGTCTATTCGGTTTTCAGTGGTGGCCACGGGTGTAACCTGTGACCGCTGCTGCAAACTGACTGCAAGCTGCGATCCTGCACCATGGGCGGGCCCAGGCCCCGACTCCAGGGAGGAGCTGCCGCCAGCAACTGGCTCCGCCTGGCGAGGGGCCTGGGCTGTCCTGGGTATCCCTCCAGTCCCCTGAGCATCCCCGGTGCCTCATTAACATCTGATATTCATTGGATAGCTTGGACTGTTACACTCTTAAAACCTTAGTTGGGCAAACAAGAACTTTTCGGCTTCATGTGTGTCTGTTGTATTCCCTTATACCACAAGCAAGTTCTGTGGGTGACAAAGCATTTCTGTGGGCTGATGGTTCAGGTTTAAACAGACAGTCCCCGTGGGGCTTCTGCTGGCCCGAAGGCCCCACATCACTTGCAGACAGTGTCAGATATTGGTTGATGTTTAATGTTTCAGGATATTTACAGTTATTTCCTCACACGCACTTATAGGGTTGAATGTTCATCACAACTGCAAAACAGCCTGCTATGCAAGGAAGCCAGCTTTTGTATAAAGAAGGACACAGTAGAGTAAAACCAAGACAGAAAAACTTTAAAGAGCCAACAGTAAGTCAAAGGAAGCATGTTAGAACATTTAATTTCTACAGACACATATCACAGCAAGACAAAGGAAGGAGAGTGATGCACTTGTTAACAGTCACCATAAAGCAGACACTGTGTTTGGAATAATTAAATCTTTAGAATTAAAGATACATAAATCAGAATCAAAAGACTTCTCTGAATTCAGCATCTCAAACAATAGCACTGCTGAAATAGAGGAAGTATTGTATTTTGGGTGTTAAACGGTAAGCCTCTACACACAGAAGAATTCCAAGTTATTCAAAACTGCATTCTTTCTGTGGAAGGACATTTATAAAAATGCAGACGGTCATGACACCTTCTGTAGAGTATGAGGCAATTAATGATGAAGTCTTCTGGAAACAGAGATGAGATTTGGTAAATAATTCTTAAGATAAACATTACAGAAATGCTGAGGTCTTGGTTTTAGAAGGGAGAAAGGCTTCTAAATCTATCAGGTACTCCTGAGAATATTGCTATTTGCTACATCTCTGTAGCATTTCGGTGTTTAAGTGCCCATTTTGAGACACTTTGGGCCTGATTAAAAAATAATAACAGTGGCTGAGCAGTTGGTATACCTGCGGAATTCAGTCAAACTAATATAAGGCTGAGCTGCGTTATGATCAGAGCCAAGGTTGTGAGTGATCAGGTTGCCAAGTGGTATTTTAATATATAAATAATAATTAAAAGATATTTTTGTGGCTACTAAGGGTTTTCTGTCTGAAGTACTGGTTGTCTTGCTTTGTCAGAAATGGGCCACCCCAATGCAACCTGGCCTCCAGGCCTGGCAACCACTGGCTTGAATTCCTAGATGAGAAGGGCTGGTTGCTGTTGTGTGGGGCATATGGACTATCCCTCGATATCCTGTATCCCTGAAAATAAGCCCTAGTTACAGTTCATTTAAAAAGTCAATTTAAATAGTTTCCAGGCAGCTATGCATGTAAAAAAGGAAGCATCTTTTGGAGCAAAAATTAATGTAAGACCCTATCTTATTTTCGAGGAAACAGAGTATCTAGTTTCCTCTCTTTACAAGTCTTATTTTCTTCCTGATGAGAAGTGGAAAACATTTTAAATTTTACTAGTGTTTAGGCTGCAAGAAACTAAGTTTTCTACTAAGCTCCATTTACAGTATAGGAAAATAATAAAATATTTTGATAGAGAAGAATAGGTATCCTTAAAGTATTATTAGAAAAATATTTTTCCAGACCTTTAATACAAATAGCTTACACAGACATTTACTGTGAATGTTGTTGCATGTAGCTGTTTTTATGAAGCTATTTTTATGTTCCTGAATACTATGCACAAAAGAAAGCATCCTCATTTTGTTAGTTACTACTTATGAAAATGACTTTATACATCTTATTTATAACCTAAATGTGGAGTTGTGACTTTATCTTGATTGTTATGCCCTATTGGAGTAAAAATACACTTATAATAAAGCAGGAACAGAGGAAAAATATCCCATGGTTTGTGTAGGTAGCTATTGCACTCTCTTTTTTACAGGGTTGGTTTACAAGACAAAAATGTTCATTCTTTATTTGTGTGAACAACCAACTGTAGCAGCACCAATGTCTGTAACTGGATTTCATTATGGAAATTCAGCTAAAAAGGGCCACAGGCACAAAAATCCATTAAAATGTTTCTATTGCTTTACATATTCTTCTGTGATAAAAATAGCCCTATATTTGAATTTAAGAAGCTTTAGCCTAAAGGATAGCAGATGGATATTAAGGAGATTATAATAAAGAAGGGTATTATCAAAAAAAAAAAAAAAAAGGAGGAAAAAAAGGCAGATGGGGTAGAACCATTCTTTCACATTTAGGGAAACCATTTGTAATAGCAAAGGTATTCTGAAAATCTTATCTCTTTCTAGGTAATCAATAATGACTTGTTGATTCTTTCTGTTACTTCATGAAGGCCTGATATAAAATTGGGCTTGTTTCAATAACTAACTGATACGAATGGCAGCTAGAAAATCGAATGAATCTAGGACAGTTGCATTGATGTCACTGTAACAATGTAAAATGTGATGAGTGGCTGCCATCTGAGCATGTTTTGAAATAAACAGCAAATGCTGTTTGGCTTATTAAGAGTTTTTAAAAAAACAGACTTCAGAAGTTTCTGAGCACATGTGGCCATTGTCAATTCTAGCCACAATTTCCCTTACTATAAATCTACTTTATATCTGAAATTTTTGCCCTATCTTTACAGATATGTCCTGACAACTTTAAAGGGTTTCTCAAGATTTTTGAAAGTTTCTGGTTCCCTTGGAGTCCAGACAGAGCTTTCCAGCAGCCAGATCAGAGTTTCTGCTTCGAACACAAAAATAAGTTCTTACCCAGTGTGGGTGCACAAATCACTTACACTGAACAGCTTGATACATGTCTTATAATGTCTTATAAGTTTGGGACGAATCAGAGTGATGTGCCATATTTGCATGGCAGGGAGCAAACCTACAACATGTTTGGTAGTTCCCAGAGTTGTTAGATTGAAACATCACTGTGCACGGGGGCAAGACTGCAACCAAATTGTCCAGAAGCATTCCGTAGTGAAGCAGTAGCTGATGGCTTCTTAGAAGATGGACAGACTTTCAGTAGTTCAGCTTCCTGCCTCCTCTGGGAGAGGAAATTCTTGAATAGCAAGGGGCTGCTGCGTCCCTGGATGTCTGTGATGAAGGTCAGAGCAGCTGACAGGAGGAAAAAAAAAAAAATAATAAAAAAAATCACATGTGGCTCATCTCAACTCTCTGGTGTGCTGGCTGTAGGTGGCCCATTTAAGTCTGATGGGATTAGCTGGCTTCAGCGGTCTTGGCATCTGTGTGAGGAAGGTTAGACTTTTCCTTCAGTTCAGTCTGTCATACCTAGCTGGTCCTAATAACATTTCAATGATTGCATTCCCCTTCTTATACTTACCATTTCTTGGTTGAATATTGTGAGCTGTGTTATAAGGACGGATTTGTTAGATATTGCTCATGCTATTTGAGTGAGCCCTGGGACTTTTCCAGCGAAAGATAAGGGAAGAAAGGGACAGGGGAAAAAAGAAAACAATTGCAGGTCTTAATAACTAAGAAGGGTTAAACAAAGAGATGACTGCTGCAATGCCTAAATGTTTTTGGCATCCCTTTAATGTGAAGCCTTTTTATCTGAGTTATACCTTCAGAAGTCAGATCTTGCTAAACTCCCTTTGAGTTTTGTGCTTCCATTTCTGTCCTAATTACCTTTCTCAGAGTGAGATTGCTCTTCTGTCTTAGCAGAGAGGGATTTTTGTAATGCAATGTTGTATTTATATATATATAGAGAGAGAGAGAGTCAGATTCAAGTCTTTTGTTCTTGGCATTCACCATATGCTACTGTTTAATATTTAATCAGCCCCACCTCATCAGAAACACTGCTGGCCTCATTAGATAATTAATGGCTGCCTGCGTCTCATTTGCTTCAGTTGATACATCTGCAGCCAGTAATTAGAGCAGGAGTTTATTAGTTGCACTGGCTTAGTTTATTTGTGAAACAATCTCTCCTTTGATTGAAGCCGCTGGGATTGGCATATGTGGACAGCCTGCCTCCCTGTGCAGTAGGGCTCTTTTGTTTACATTTTTGCTCCAGTTTTGCAACACTGCACATCCTGGCAGCCCTAGGAACAGTTGGTGGTGAAGATTTGCCTTTTATAATTTAGAAGATAATTGGGTAATTCAATGCAGTAAAGCTACTGCAAGGCTGTAATTTTGGGGAAGGGTGAGGAGGGAAATCTGGTAGACAATTTGTTCATTTATAGTTTCTAGTTTTTATTTTTTAGTTTTGTTTTTTTTTTTTAAATTATTATTTTTTCAAACATTTTAATAAAAATCATCTGGATCTGTGAAGGATATATGTGCATAGCACAATGTGTTTGGCAAGCTTTTACTTCTCAATTTTCATCTTGATATATTAGCCAAAGTCAAGCTGCTGTTCTTAAATATTGGTGAGTGATCACATGCCAGTATCAGTAACCCATCCTCCTTAGGGAATTCCAGGGTTAAACCTCTCTCCTTGGTCTGTCTCCTCATTTGCAAATGTATAAAATGTACTATGATATTTTCTTCTGGCCTTGTGAATTTATGACAAGTCTCTCACTGAGTAGTCTAAAGGAAAACCTTTATACAATTGACTATATTAAAATAATGAGGTGAACTGTTCCTGTCTCTAAGAGAAAACACAGAATCTTCTCTTGTCGGGATTCAGTCTCTGAAACAGCCTTTCCTATTGTTATACCTGCTCAGGTACAACAGCAACCTGATTGTGGTTTCCTTTTTTCTCTGAGAAAATAAGTCTTATAGCTGTTTCTCCTCCTCTTAAACAGGTTTCTGCACCAATGCTTATCCAGCCAGGCAGAAGTTTGAATGGGGAGCTGCTGTCTCCTCGTTGCCTGGTTTTGTCTCACATCTTTGCTGAGCACCTTGCCTTGGCAGTGCCCTTGTCTCTATAGGTATTGCTGTGTTCACCTCTGGAACAGCATGTGTGGATGTCGAAAAGCCCCTAGCAACATGATACAAGAAGTAACAGTTAATGTTGGGAGGAGATCTGTATCAAATTCAATTATCTTTACCACTATGAATAGAAAGGCAAAAGAAAAGTTGTTTTATTTTTTGCATTTTCATTCTGCAAGGGACCGGATTATTGAGTCAGCACTGATTTTTCTGTGTGAGAGAAGGTAATTCAGGCTGTTAACTCTGCTGTTGCCCTCAATGAGGATTCAACTGAAGTGAATATTTCTGGTTAGGTCTTGTTCCAAGAGTAGCCTGTCAGATCTAACTGTCCTTGCCTGTGTGCAAGAATTCCTGCAATTAAGCCTTATTTCTCCTATAGTACCTCTGTCTCTACCAGCACACATGCCCCCAAAAGCATTTCCTACAGCTGCTCTGCTCTGCTCTTTTCTCCTGCGCATTGTCCCTCCTAGAACCAGGAGAAGGCTATTGCAGGGCTTTCAGCAGGTCAATGATTTTTGCCTTCAGCCTTACTGCAAAAGAAACAGGTTCTAGTCAAAATTTAAGCTACACCTTCTTTTAACCTGTGTGCAAACCAGGTAAATTACTGCAGGCTGGAAGCATCCTCAGCCTCTAGGCATCTGGGTTAAAAGTAATCCTGGGTGAGTTATTCAGTTAAAGACATAAACTGTCTGATAAAACTTAGAGCCAACTCCCTACCCTTGTTCTTTTCATGCACTAGTGAAGTGCACTTTGCTGTCTTTCCTGTGAAGCCTTCTTTCCACTATTCTGTGCAGCTGGGTGGGGTTTTCTGTTTGGTTTGGGTTGGTTGTTTTTTATTTTGTTTTGTATTTTTTTTCCTGTTTTGTGAGCCACGCTGTGTACTCATTCCAGCTATCTTGCTCACATGACTGACTTTTTTTTTTTTTTTTTTTTTTTTTTTTTTTTTTTTTTTTTTTTTTTTTTTTTTTTTTTTTATTTCTTTTTTTTTTTTTTTTTTTTTTTTTCCTCCTCTTTTCTCCTCTCTGCTCCTGATGTTGTTTAGAGATTTAACCCTGGAGAGGAGCTAGAATTTGTGCTAACCGCACCTTTAAAGGAATGGTACCAGGCAGTCTGGCTTCACAATTGGAAGGGATGTCAGCAAGCAATAGTTTCACTGTAGCTCCGAGCAACCTTTTCCTTATCAGTCTTCAAAACATTAAAAAGTCTTTTCTTCTACTAGATAATCCTTTATCATGCCTCTGTAGCTCCACTTAGCCTACACTGGCAGATTCAGTGTGTTTTGACAGTTCTGACCTGATGAAAAAGCTTGTGCTATGTTTGTAATTGATTGTACCCATAAATGACTCACGGACTCTATTTTGTCTCTGTTGTTCAGGGTGTCACTTGAGCTTTTTGTTTGTGATTTTCTGGTTTGATTTCTCCTCAGTGAGAAGAGCTTTTGCAGAAACAGGTTTAGATTCTCATTCATAAGGTGGTGTTGGGCTGCCTCTGGAAACAGGGGAACAAGCAGAGGCAGCCACCAGCGTTTGCTGAGCAGAGAAAGAGTCTAATGATCGCTGCCTGGGGTTCGGGGGTACCCACAGGCTGCCTGGGCAGTGCAGCCTGGAATGCTGCATCCGTCTAGTTGAGTAATAAACTCTCCTTCTTTCAGACTTTTCCGTGATTGTTTCTGGTCAGTAATGGAGTCCTGAAACTTGGTAATGGTTAAATTTACCATATTACTGGTACAGGGCTATCTACCAGACCACATTTGGGTTAAATTTCTACATGGTAATACTAGATATGCCAACACAACTAATATTAATATACATTTGGCTAGAACTGTAGGTATCTGTGTATATTGCCTGTACTGCTTCATGCATTCTGTGTATTTGAACCAATTCTGTATTTGCTAAATTTACCAAGACCCAGTTATTTTCTGAATCCTCCCAGAGTCTTATGAATAGCGTTTTAAATGTCAGGTTTTGAAGGCTGATTGTTTCATGGTGTTACATTCCCAGATCTTCAAAACAGTGTTTGAATATTTAACTTCCTAAAATGCCTCCCAGAATCCTAATTTCATTTTTGAGTCCTAAACCCCAAGATTTCTTTAAGGTTTGTGTACACGAGTACTTTTATTAGCTTAGAGGACTCTCATTATTGTGCATATATACAGTTATACTGTCCCCTTTTTTCACCTTTGCATGATGAAGTGATGAAGTCAAAGGCAAGGGCACACACTAGCTGATTCTTCAGAGAGCCAAATGTCTTTTTTTTCTTTTCTCCTCTGACTTACACTTTGCATGGCAATTTATCCTTGCACACCATCTCTTCATATCTGGAAAGTGTTATTCTCCCATTTTATACAACTCTCACAACAGAATTTACAAGACTGAAAAACTGTTCTTAAAATTTCATTAGGAAATGAACATTTTCCAGACTACTGCAGTCTGTTAGAAATGGTGTTTAAAGTAATAGATAGATGGAACCTATTGCCACAAGCTGAAATGTAAGAGAATTTTAGCTGACATATCATATAATAGCAAGGAAGACACTAGAACACACACTACTTCGATAACAAAATGATGAAAGGTTAAAATAAATCTCTCGATATGTGCCTTTTTTGTCTTGAAACAGTCTAATTTCATTGTTGTCAAGTTTATATATTCAGAGTCTATCTCCTTTCAGTAATCTTAGGCTCGCCATTCTCTCCCAGGAACACAATTATGTTAGTTCCAAATAAGGGCTCTTTGATCTCTTTTTATTCCTCCTTTGTTTCTGCACAATGAAAGCGAGGGGAACTCAATTAAAGTGACTTAGTCTGGTCTCTTGACAGAAGTTGTTACAAGTGAAGGGTTTGATTCTCCCCTCAGTTAAACCCATGTTTTGCCAGTGTAGCTACATTGACACTATCAGAGTTGCATTGATGGAAAGCTGGTATAATGGAAAAAAGGATCAATCCTGAAGTTTCTCCAAATAGGCCATTTGAACAAACCACGACTTGCTTTTTCTCAGCTGAACTGAAAGCAATTTAATTGGCTTTCAATGTAGGCTGTTCAGTGAATGATTCCCAAACTGAAGGCGACCACGCTTTCAACATGAAGAAGAGATGCATATTTTTGAAAAAACTTTTGTTTGTATTAATATCTGGTAATCCTATTAAAGTATATTTTAAAATGTGCCCATGGCTTTCACTGTTGCCAGACCTTAAAGCAGGAGTGTTACTCAGATTTTTTTTTAATGTCTTAAACTCCCTTATCATGCACTGTGTGTTAGAAGTTTCTTTTTTTTTGAGAAAAGGCATGAATTTTCTGTGGTATGCACTCAACTTTTATTTTTAACCCAGATAAGATTCACCATCCTCATTTAGGTTTTTAGGTCTTAAATCACTCTGTCTCTTGTAAAATCCAAAGATTTGCTAGAGCCTGCAGGGATTATGAACACTTGGTAATTACTCCAAAGTAAAATATCTCTATTGATAAAATGGAAACCTTAAACATCGCTGTATGTGTTGCTGTTCAGAAAGCAAGTTCAGGGCACAAACATAATTGGAAACTTGGAATATTCTGATGAAAATAGACTACATAAGCTCTTTACCGTTTGTGAAATACAATAAAAGGTCATTAGTGTTTTATATAACTGCTGATTTTTTGCATATTTAGCTTTGTCTTGCTCAGTTTCTAATTTGGGTATTAATCAGAGTATGTGCTATTGGAATATATATTTGGAGAGATGATGTCTTTATAGAGACGACTTTGAAGAAATAAGAGTTAACCTGACTGCTGAACACAGTCTTTTCAACTTGTTTTTGTTTAGGTTTTAGGTGGGTTTTGTCGCCTCCACCTTTTATATGTGCATGTTCCTTAAATTTTTTGAAGTACCTATATTTTTTTACTGATTTATTTGGAAACATTTATTTGCACATATGCCCCATTAGATTTGTGCAGCACTGTCATGATTAAAAGAGCTCTGTTAATACTATAAAGGGTATCAAATACTTCTTTTCCTTTACTCCTCTTATTTTACGGCAGTGGTTCCTAACCTTATCATGTGAAGGGTTTTTGTCAGTCACTGGAGTTTTTCCATGCTCAGTTTTGCACCAGCCTTATTCATCCTATTAATGCTGCTGTGAAACTTGTGGTCCTCAGGTTCTCCAGTTATTAAAGGTTCCTTGTCAAGCTTTATTTAGGAAATCATCTGATTTGGCTTCCTTTCTCTTCTCTCGGGATGCGCTTATCCCCAGCGTGCAAACTGTTCAAAGCTGCTTTTGCCATTAGCCCTCCGAGGAATGAGAAATATGGCTCATATAGTCAGGTTAGTTACTGCCTCCAACCCGATTGATTTCTCCTTTCAGCCTTCCCCTCTCCTGCTCTGGTCTTTACTCCTGGCTTAACCCCCTCCTCACCAAGTCTCAACGAGTCAGAAAGCTCCACTGTATTGCTCTATAAGGCTGCCTGTCTTGACAAGAGTAAGGATACATTTTTTGACACACAATATTGTAGCAGTAGTGGAGACTGCTGTCAGAACATCTTAAAAATTTCTACTTTGTTTTTCTGAAATCATTCTTCCCCTTTTCTCTTGCTTCTAAGCAACGAGGATGAAAACAAAGGCCATGTGCTTGGTACCCAGAAGACTGAAATTACAGGCAAGCAAGAGATGAAGGGCAAACAACTAACGTACGTGTTGGAGGTATTTTGTGTTCCTCTCCAACCTCATAGTCAATTTGGACTTGTCTAGAATGATTGCTTCTCGGCCTTTAGGCTAAGATCAAGTGTAGTATCAGAACGAATATAATGGCCTCTGGGATATTTGATTGGTTCTTGTTTAAGCGAATTCTCTCCTTGGATTCAGAGTTGATTCAGTGATTAAGGAATGCTTTAGATAACTGTTTCCTTTGTGCTTTTTTTCACCACATGAAATTCCTAATGCTGAAGAAGTGAGATGGTCTGAAACTGTCTGGTGAAAGGTATCATTTAGAAAATTAAAACAGGGAGACAGCAAAATCTGAAGTCTTCCAGAATGTACTTCACAATGATGATCTGCTGCTGGATCTGGCTGCTGCTTCATCCTGCACCTCAAGAAAACCTAGTATACAAAAGTTCACGAACAATATCAAATAGACATCGGAAATCTTGACAGCCACGTAACAAGACTATTACATTTTTAATATACGGCAAAAGTGGAAATGGTTCAATCAATGCACTTTACCCTGTCCATAATTGAAGAACAGTAGGCCAGTCAATGAAATTAAAGGGCAGAAAATCTTACAAAGAAAAGAAATTCAAGGGGTATTGACATCTTTTATTGCTTACAATATTCAGGATCCAGGGCATCGCATATTAAAATACACCTGTGACTGAAATTAAGGGTACAGATAGCAGAGCTGTTTACGAATTTTTCCTCTTTTTCTATGGCAAATATTTTTCTATGTAATGAAAATCTTTCAATGTTACTCTTTTATGTGGCTTGCATACTGAGCTTTGACTATCTAATTGATTTGCTTATTAGTAAAATCCAGGATGAGAGATTCGTATTTCAGAATTTTGCATTTTCGGTAGACCAGGAAAGTTACTTGCTTGCAGAGATCTGAATCTGATGATATGTAATTCTGGAGTGCAGCATTAAGACATTGTGCATAGTAGAAGCTATGTTCTATGCTCACTAATTCTGCTCCACTGATTTAAATGGAAAATACCATCCTAAAAATGATGATGAGGAAAAAGATGAGTTATTACTCAGTTCTGCATATGTTCTTCCATATGCTAACAAGATGCAATTAGGTTAAGGTGAAGCCAAGGCATCATTTTGTACCTACGTAATTCTGCTTCTACCCATTTACCTGTGCATTGTGTATATTTGCTCTGTCCTTTCTTTTTATCTGCTACGCACAATGTAGGTGCTGCTACAGGAGCAACACAAATCCTTTTAGTCATGTGCAGCCTCCCATATATTTGGGCCTTACTGTACTACAGTTTTATCCCCTCCACACATATATTTGGTTTTACCAAGCTCTCAAGAGGAGGTTTATCTTAAGCTCAGTGAAGTGGAGGTCTAAATTCTGAGCTGTCTCTAAATCAATTCAGTCTTCCCTGGTAGAAAGAATGCCATTCATGCCTGTAGTGGAGACAGTAGTCTTTTCAATATTAGTTAAATGTTTTATCCTTATTTATCTTATTTTAATTTAACAGTTCTAAAGTACTTTTCAAAGTAATCAGGTATGACAGTGCTGGGGTTAATTAACAGTTGGTATGCTGCCAGCAGCTTCCCCTTGATGGTATTGATGATGATACTGATCTTATCCGATATGCTTTGCTAGGAAAAAAATCCTCTAGAAAGAAGCAAAGACATTACGATATGAATGTGTAAGGACGGTAGGTGTCCTTCCTGCTGTTTTATGAACATGTCTGAAGGATTTCCTTTGTGAGAGAGAACAGAAGCTCAGCCTAACCCTTATCTGTATTACACCACAAAAATCTATCTTCAAATGACATCAAACACTTGTCTTAAAACCACAAAGCAAAGAAGTATAAAACAGGGTCTGATAACTCATCTTACTGATTGCACTGAACTAGTATCATCCATGTGATTTTGAAGGTCACTTGCTATGTGAAGACACAAGTAGTTACTATCCATTGGCTATGGACTTGCCATATTTCAGTTTTGAATTGTCAGCTGCTCGCATATACCGATGTTAAGGAGACACATACTGATGTCTTTGTGTTATGAGTCTGGAAGTCTTGCAAAATGCAGCAGTCTGGGAGGGGATGTTCATGCCTCGCCACTATTACTTTTGCAGTACAAGCTTTTTTCTGTTTTGTTTTCCTGCCCCAAACAAAATAGAAAATATGCCAATAAATCCTCCAGTAAATTAAAAAATGAACACAAATAAGCCTCAGAGAAATACACAACGCTGTGATGAATGCTTGTCCTACATTTGAGAGGGAAAGGAAAAAAAAATAAACCCATATGTGACACGGGAAGAAACCAGATACTCCAAGTAAGACCATGCCTTAAGAATCAGTGGTGATTAGATTTGCCAAAAGCACATATAAGCTGGTGTTCTTTTTCCAGTGCTCAAAATCTGTCTCCAATATTGACCAGTTCTGTCTAACACAAGCTGTCTGAAAACACACATTTTTCCACAGTGTATAAGTACTAATGGTTTTTCACGTAGCCATCAATCAAATGTATGTACTGGGCTCTCTGTATTTTCAGAGCCAGGTAAAGGAGGGATCCCTTCAGACTACGTGAGCGTTGCCGTTCAGCAGAACTACTAGGATGAAAAGTCAGTGCAAACAGGAGTTGGCCAAAGGCAGGTGAATGGACAAGGTGTTAACCACGGAAGCTGGTAAAAGTTAATATCCACACTATCACTTATAGTGGTTTCAAGGTGTGGGGAGATCCTGAGCTGACTACTAGTGTATGAAGGCTCATCACACAGTATGGACTAACATTACATAGAGAAACCAGTTCAAAGATGAGTGCTGTGTACAATGTAATCAGTGTTTAAAATAGTATTATCAGAGTCTTTAATGAAGCCAATTAAAAATAGGAAAGTTGAAAGTATTTTTAAGACTTATAGAATTACCTTTTAATTGTTGCAATTATTGCCTTTTTGACTAGAAAAGTGATAATGCCTGACCACAGGCCAACCCATCTGTTCTGTTCCTGGTAATTTTGTTGTCAGGAGTGACTCACGTAGCTGATGATCTCTATTGAGAAATTCTTTGTTGTCATGGATATCTTCACCCCTGTGCTTCTGGTTTCAAAAAAATCATATCTGGTGGTGCTTGCTGCCCCAGTATTTCCACGTGTGCCTGCCCACACATTTGGGCTGAGTGTGACCTTCCAGAGCTCTTTGGGTAATGCTGTTACGTTGATGTAGAAATCAGATTTTTCCAGGTAGTGTTTCTGTATGCCTGAGCAAAGACTTCCAGATTTGTGTGAGACTGAGATTATCAAGGATAATATTTGCCAGACCTGAGGTTTACTTCAAATAAGTGTTTTTATATGCAAGTATCTCATTTGTTTTAAGCACCGGTGCTACCACCCATGTTACCATCATTTTTATTCTCCAGTAAGTCCCTGAAGCATCTACATAAGCTCTGGATTTTTAGGGGTCTGAAGTGCACCTAATTTTTGATGGGACTCTATTGTGGTAAGCTAATCAAAGAAAACTTTTTTTGAGCAGTTTCTCAAACTTCATTAGCAAATCAAGCATTTCTCTTCTTAGTTGCAAAACTCTCTCTGTTGCAAGGTCGGTAAAGAAGGAGTTTGTTTGACGGTTTCTTTTTTCAAGGTGTTTTTTGTTTCATGTTTTTTTGTTTGTTTTCCCGAGGATGTTTTCAAGAAAATGGACAAGACAGTGTAATACTTGAAAGTTTAGTCAAGGGCAAGTGATAAACTGACCAAATAAAACATATCGGTGTTCACTTATAAAAAGAAGTTTTGGTAATAGCTTGCTGTATGATTTCTTGGACCCTAAATTTCTTGGAAGCCATTGCACCAAGTATTTTGTTATTTCCATGTTTCAGTCATGCAAAGACTTAGAATGCTGTAGGGTAATTCAATATATTGATGACCTTGGTGCCAGCGTTAACTAGGGGAGCGAAGGAGGAGAGATGAGCCCGCAGCACAAAAATGAATTAGATTTGAGTCATGTTTTTAATATCTTTTTTGAGATGTTCTGTTTTGTGGTATTGGTTTAGACCATCTGCATTTTGGTTATAACAAGCTGCGGAAAACAAACAAAATCTTGACAAGAAGATGTATGTTGTACATGCTTTTATGAATTTAGTTTAAAATAAATGTACTTCAGCTCTAAAGGAACCTTTTATTTTAAAATATCCCTTCCTCTAATTTTCTTAAGTGTAAGAAAATGAGCTCACTTTTTGCTCTAACATACGGTACTTTATCAAACTTGTATATAAATTACTTGATTCTTCATACTGCTGATATTCTTCCAATTGTTTTAATAGACCATAAAAATGGTAATACTGTGGTAAACCATTAAACGCTTAGCCATTTAGCCCAGCAGTATTCCTTGTTTAATAGTTTTACTCATTTAACACTTACGATTTGTAACAGAGTAAATCTAATTTTAAAGTAGGTTGAGGAAGTTAAACCACCCCTGGGGAATAAATCTACACTCCCTTACCTGGAGGGCAATACTAATTGCTATCCAGACCCAGAACAGGCTCAAATGAAGTCAAGCTCCAAGGATTACTAATGAGTGAGGCTTACATTGTATGAGCAAAAAGTCTTTGAATGCTATTTTTTACCTGAGAAACTGGCTGAACAAAAGTCTGAGAAAATCCATGCAGTCAGTAGACTGCTGGTGCTTTTAAGTGTTGGTAATTATCAGCCTTCCTCCTTGGGATGTTAATGCCAGCGGTCTGACCTTACCCCAGCATCCCTATCTAAATGTATAACTTAGCCATCAGTTTGCTTTAAATCAAGCACTAAATCTGTCTGAGTGCCATTTCATATGGATATTAAAAAAACATCAGGGTCTACTTGGCTTCTTTTGTCAGCTATATCTTAGGCAACTGTGTGAATAAATTAATGGATGAAATTCACTCTTTATTTTATCAGGTTTTTATGTATGTAAGAGGAGCACACCTCTGTATTTATTTCATTGCAGATGAGCTATTTATAGGCGTTATTATTTTTTTATTATTAAGTTACATAATCATACCAGCGTCAAGGTAGGAGAGTTGCTTTGTGTGGAGAGTTTTCCACTCTTAAAAATCTTGGGTTAGTTCTGAGGTTGTCCTGTTATTTTTCCACTTTCCCTTTAGTTCCCATTGTTCCCTGACATATGGGAATGGAAGCATCAAGATTTGTTTAAAACATTAGCAAGCTACATTTAGACCTTTTAAGAGAAAAAATGTGAAAGTGTTTGCAATGATTAGCTAGACAAACGCTAACGATGAATAAATTGTAATGTGAAACACTTTGCAGGGCATAAGAGAATGGGAGGAAAAAAAAAAAAAAAGATTAGGTCTCTCTTCCCTGGTTTAAATCCTTTTCAAGCCCAGAGGGTTTAATAGGTACTTAAGTGGTGCCCCAGAGAGTGTGATTGGAACTTACATGGTGCAAATACCTTCATCTGCCTTTCTGCTGCGGCTGAATTTTGCCCCCAATGGCCCACCTTCGTAAAAGCGAGCTATTTTCTTTGAATAATGAAGCTGTGGAAAATCCAGCAAGTACGTGGAAATCAGAACTAGGAACAGGCCCTAGAGGATTTTTAACCTAAATAGAAGAAGCTGTATCCCCAGCTTTGAAAGCTGTTACTGTTTCACTATTCTTTCTTTTTGCCTCTGGGATATTCCTGAAATGTGTGCATCTTCTGTTTTATGAGATGTACTTGGTTTCCTTAGATGTGAAGAGAAACAGGAGGAGGTGGACGATGGCATGGCCTCCAGCACTTTGTTTATGAGAACATCCTTCTAGCAATTTTATGTCTGCATGAGGTAGAAGAATAGTTTCCAGTCTGCCCTTGAGCTGTGGATCAAGCATTTTACTTCCTCTTACTCTTTTCTGCTTTATAACTCTATATTCCTTTCCCAGAGTCTTTAGACAGATGAGATTTTTGTCACTTGTAGTAGCTGGAGCACTTTCAGCTCCCTTTCTTTTTCTCAGCCAGGTTTCACAGTTGATCAAGGTAGCGTTGTTCATTTCTCTCTCTCCAAAACAGCTATTTTGAGACCAGGCCTAGCATGCTGCCTCTTAGAATAGAATTGTTTAGGTTGGAAAAGACCTTTAAGATCGAGTCCAACCATGAACCTAACACTGCCAAGTTCACCACTAAACCATATCCCTGAGCACCACATCTACACAGCTTTTAAATACCTCCAGTGAGGGTGGCTCAACCACTTCCCAGCCTGTTCTGATGCCTGACAACCCCT
Source organism: Pampusana beccarii (assembly GCA_013399365.1). NCBI lineage: Eukaryota > Metazoa > Chordata > Aves > Columbiformes > Columbidae > Pampusana > Pampusana beccarii. The sequence goes on along the minus strand of VWYH01001668.1, from coordinate 504,465 downwards.
TCAGTAAAGAAGTTTGTCCTAATATCCAATTTAAACCTCCCCTGGTGCAACTTGAGGCACTTTCCTCTTGTCTTATCACTTGTTACTTGGGAGAAGAGACGGACTCCCAGCTAACTACAATCTAACTCACCTGGAGCTCTGTTACTACACAGAGTTCCTCCACCTGGGCACAGCTCCCACAGGGCTGCTCACTGCTGGTGTAAGAGGACACCACTGGTGTCAGAGCAGAGCAGACACTGCGGCCTGTTCAACCAGAGCTCTGTCTGGGCAGCTGCGTCAGTCGTGGTGGGTGCAGACCTTCCAGAGTCCGTGGCCTGCCAGGTGGGTACCATCGCTGCCTGCTTGAGCTGGTAGAGCTTTGGTGCCTTCCCTGTGTGAACTGCGTGACCCATCCTGGTTGTGAGTGTTCCCCAAGGGCTGCTTTTATACGAGGGCGGCTTGGCTGGCGTTGCTCCTGGCCTCACAAGTCTGGGAGACCCCACCATGTGCTGTGCATCCTGCCAGCACCAGAGCCGCTCACCTCAGTGATGAGACAATCTTCATGATACCTGTAGGACAGAGGTATGGTGCGATCAGCGTCTCAGACTTCTTTTATTATAGCTTAGCCTGATGAAATGGGGCTGATTGGTCTGTTAGCCAGGAAAAAAAAGAAGACATCTAGACATCTGACTCCTAGTTTTGGTGGTGGTGGTTGTTTTCTACCTTTTTTCTTTTTTTTTTTTTTTTCCCCCTCCCCCAGATGAAGGTAACCTAGCAAACAATCACAGCGCTGGGTATCATTTAGTCCTAAGAGAAGGTTCAGTGCACCTTGGGTGCCCAGAGCTGGGTCTGTTCCAGAATGGCAGCACTGCTTGTGTTCAGACTCTACGTTTCTGCATTTACATCTGTGGTACCACAGACAAGTGCCGCATTTGCTGTTGGAAATCAAATACTGGCTTTTGCAAAGTTACCAGATTTATTTGTGAATAAAAATGATCATAGTTGTTTTCTTAGTAGATTCATTTCCTGTCTGTGTGGTGCCAGAGAGAGGAGATCATCTGATATATTAATTGCTCTCCTGTAGCCATTATTTGAGTGGTCAGTTGATACTGGGTTTAATTCATGTAATAAGACAAAGAAAACCCCATTTCTCAAATAACAATGTGTTGTGATCTGCAATGCTGATTCCTGAACAGTGATGTCTATATAGAATACTGTTGTGTTTATAATATTGCTAATTTACAGAAATAAATTTCTTTATCCATTGAGCATTGAGACACATGCAATTCACGAGTTGTGTTATTAGCTCTTATCCCTCCACAACCATTTGTCAAAATAATTGCCTCAGCCACAATGACCTTGTTATGTGATATTTCTGAGTAAGATGTGCAACAATTTATTTCTTACTGTAGCTTTCTCGTTTAAATTAGCATAATTTCTTCTTTAAAACAAACAGATCTGACTCCTCCATTCAGCAGTAGCGCAGAGAGAAATTGTTTATACTGGTTTTAATTTGTTTTTATTTTGGGTTGAGTTTTTATTTTCCTTTGGAAGATAACTAATGATAGATTAGGAGGTGAGCAGCTGCTTTCATGGAGTGATGCATTAGCGTGTAACTTGCTTCTGTAAGAATTGCTTTTAAATATCAGTGTCAGAAATTTATAACGAACAGTTTACTGTAGGATTCGCTTTTATAAAGCCTATCTGAAAATCTGTGCAGATAACAGTATATGTGTAAAGGTATTTCCTAGCCTTTGTTTCCTGTCTTTTTACCAGTTATTAATCTACAAGAGCACCTTTCTTACTATTCCATGACAGCAGCGAAAGACTATGTCACAATTTCTGGGAGGGAACACAAGTGCACTGCTTTTGTTGGATCCCTCTTTTTTCATTGCTCTTACTGAGGGACCCGGGAGGCCCAGCTTCCCTCCAGGATGTTGACTCTTTCAGAATTCTTCAATGTTTAATTAATGAGGTAAACATTTTAGTCTTTCATTATACTTTCTACCAATATACCCGTTCCAGAAGTCATATTCCCTGATCTCCTGATAATGTTCTTATTATCTTTTGTTCTACTGGTGTTAACACTAATTTATATTGTAGGTTACAAACAACAATTAGATAATCAGAGATTTTATATCCGAGTTTCTTTGGAACCGCTGGGTATAAACCACGTGTTTCTATTCATTTTTTCAATTTATTCTTTAAGTTTTCTATTGACAGGTCAGCTTGAGAACATAATTTGTACCTACCTTACATGGAGAACCTTTTATTTCCAGTCCGGAAATACCATGAAGTTTCTCTATAGCAAACATGGATGTGGACGGTTCATTCAGTTTGTCTTCCTTGTATGTTTTTCATACACATCTATCAGCTCCATCTGCTCTAACAGGCTTGCTGCTTCTGTGGGTGTTTGAAAAACTTGATAGTTTTCATTTTTAGGTGTTTAGTGAGTTACTCCTTGAAATTATTATTTCCTTTTTTTTAATTCTGGGTTTATGTTAATTTTGTCAGAGTGTGTTATTTTCAATTTGCTCAGGTGGATGCAGCTTCTGCTTTTTGAAGGATGTCTTTTCATGTCTAATAACCTCTTTTACTCTGCTATTTGAGCACACAGACTTTTTTGGAAGCCTATTTGAAATTATTTTTGATAGGTAATATACATGTACTCTGAGCTTTTACAGTGGTGCCTTTAAAGAGTTTCTATGCCAGTTTATGTAAAAAGAAAGTTTTAAAATATTTATATGAATATTTTAAAATTTTAGCTGATTCTTTTTAATTTATTTTTAACTAGCTTCTTCATTTTTGTATCATTCTTCTTTTTCAAGTTAAGCAAGCTAACCTTTCAAGTTAAACCTCATGTGGGTTTCCTTTTGGGTTTCTTTTTGGCTTTTTTTCCCTCTCACACAAGCAGTTTTGTGTCTGAGTATGGAGTAGCAAGTGTCTATTTCAGGGTTTTTCTTGGATAACTCCATCTTCAATCTTGAGCTGATTCAAGAATTGCTTCTCGTCTTGTGCATTTTTACATTAGCTGCTCCAATTAGCGGTGCTATGTGGTTTAGCATGTCCACCAAACATATCAGGTAGCCATAGCATACTATATGGGGCTTAAATAAAATCTGTCATTATAATCAAGCTTTATGTCTTCACAGCTCTTCACTCTCCCTGGCAATTTGTAGCCATTGTCATCTTAATATATTCTACATATCTATTTTAGTATATCTTGCTTAGGTGTCCAAAGCTTTGTCGCGAAATAGGAGGCATTTTTCTAATACTTGCACAAATAATCAGTTATTAACCCTTAATCATTCTTTCCAAAGCTTGAAGGGCAGGCTCCTATGAGATAACATGTCCCTATTCTTCTCATCCCAGCGATAACATCTCCTTTTCCTGCAACCTTGAATTGCAATATCTCCTGAGTAATTCTGATGATTTGCAGTTGTTCTGTTGGTGCCTTTTCATCCCATGTTATACCAAGTGCACTGCTACTGATTTATCCTGCATGCCAGTGGCAACTTTTAGATCTTCTGTAAAGAGCTGCTTGTAAACCAACTATTCTGTTCTTCTCCTCGAAACCAGGTCAGTGGTGATTTTTCAGGACTGTTTCTCAAGGTGGAATATCATATAAGTCTTTATGAGTTTCTTCTAATGAATGACAGAAATTCTTCGTTTTAGGTATTTCCTGTCATCAGTCTTAATCAGTCAGACTCCCTTATGGGTTTTCATCTTGCACAAAACTCTTGTAATCTGTGGTGATTGCTTTTGTCAGCTGTCTCTTACTTCCTGGGCTACTTAAAATATCTTGTCTTTTCCCAGTAATTGTTTGTTTTCTCTCTTTAATCTGTTGAGTCATTTTCTCAAATCTACTAGGAGTTCACTCTTTGCTTTCAATCATTATGTTAAACTTGGAAAAATTCTCCCTAACTATACTTACTCTTCCTGAACTTCTTCTCAATTTCAGTTTTATCTGACAATTACTGTCTCTAATACACTATGGACTCCATCACCCATTGTGTACATGACTCTTGACTAATTTGAGTTAATTGCAAGTTAATTACTATTTAACAGATTTGATTTTCTTCATTATTTGCTGAGCTACATGTTAAATTATGCTGTCTTCTTGAGGAAATGACTTTCCACAATTACAGATATATGTCCTGTTCAAACCATTTGGCACTGTGAGATGTGGCCATAACATTTTTGCTGATGTTGTTCTTTCGCTTATTTGAAAACAATTCTGGAATATAGATTACTTTTTTACTCTTTTATGCTGCTGCTGCTATCTCCAGGAGTTCAAAAAGCTCTCCTGCACATTCAAGACAATGTTTCTAGAAACTTTGTTATAGACATGCAAGTTTGGGAAAAGTGTAATGTGTTTGTTCATCTAGTGACATTATTTACACTGTGACCAAATAAACTTCATATTAAAATTACGCAAGATAAGAAAAATCTACCCAGTATATGTAGCAAAACTGAACAGAATAAAGTTCTGCTTTAGATTTTATAGGGCACTTGTTTGATAGCATGGTTCCTGCACAGTTTGGGATCACAGAAAATATTGACTAAAAAAAGACACATCTTTTTGGAACACATTTTGTAACTGAAAGTTATTTCATCTCTAAGTACACACTGAGCATTGGGTTAGTACTTTTAATTCTTGTGTTGTGAAGGCACTATTAGATGGAAAAAGATTTAAACTGTTTGCATAGCTGATCTGTGTATCTGGATTACTGAAAATACAAAATTATACATGATGTGACCACTCCTTTTTTTTTTTTTTTTTTAAATCTTATACCTCCTAAAAAGAAAAAAAAAAAAAAAGGTACTGTGTTTGCTCTTGTTTAAATCTTAGTTGTAACTAATTTGTAGTTTCTACTGATCCAAATTACAAAGGCCTCCTTCAGACTTCTCTCAGACAATTCTGCCTTTAACTCTCCATTCTAAATTATTGAGAGCTTATCAGAATTTCAGTAACAGCATTTTGGAATGTATGATCACCAGCCCATATACCATGACCAAAATCTAGTCCTGCAATGTTACAATTTCATCAGATGTAACATGCCTGTATCATTTCCCACGATGACTTTCTCTAGATGTGATCTTATTTGGTAAAGCTCGTATTTCTCTACTAATTGCAGAGCACTATCTATGATCTATGGTGCACGCAGTATTATGTTGTGTAATGTAAGTAGGTTACAGTATTCTGTGGTTCCTTGGTAACTTCTAATAAAACAGCACAGCTGAAGATGGTATTTTTAGCTGTTGTTACGCTAAGCTTTTAGCAGCGCTTCTGCCGAAGGCAACAGTGTATGGCCAAGGTGGTGTGCAGCTGCACTACCTGCCTACTGAAACTGTCAGCAAAGATTAGCAGGGCTTTTTTCTGAACATTCTGTATCAACACCAGGTATTATTTGAATATTCTACAAGTAATCTGAATAAAATGCTTGAGATAAAGTATAGGCAGGAAGGAGAGGCAAAGTCATACATCTGAATTACAAAGCACTCCAAAAACTAACGTGATGGGTTGTGGTTTGTTTGTGATTTGTTTTGGTGGTGGTGTTGTTTGTTTGTTTTTTCTGGAAGCAAAGCATGCCCGTTAACCTGGCCTGATTTCTGGTTTTCGTTTAACTTGGGTAAGTGTGGTACTGTTATCTGTTCAGCTGCAATCTGATGGAGTTTCAGTGGTTTTGTTATACAAGATAGGCTTATGACCATAGGAATGCAAGGATTTTCAGTTAATTGCTTTTCTCCTGAAAATATCTATGTTCCTTCCTTGAAAGAGGAGAAATTCAAATTGCTTGTGTCTTCTCTACTGCACCCTGCTTTCTGTTGTATGAAATTTTTAACCATTAAATGTTAACATTTTCTGAAAATGTTGTTAGTGGACACATCCATTTTGCTTTAATTGTGTGGGAGTCACTCCATCTGCTCTCATTTTGTGACCGACATCTGCAACTTATAAACAGCTCTGAGTTTTAGTCTGTATTTAATTACAAAGTTAACTTTATAATGTAATTTTGCATCTTTGTCTGAAGAGGTGGTTATATATTTGTGCTTTAGAAGGAACAGAGATTTCTAAGACTACTTTTTTACTGAGCCCTTTCCTGCTCCATTTAAGGCCTGAAGGAAAACTAGGTAGGCAGACTTTCCTAATTGTATGGTGATCTTCTGTGTTACTGAAATTAAAAGGATGTCATTTTGAAAACATGCCTGTGGTATAATAGCATGTGTATGTTAATTCTTTCTGTTTGTCTTTTGCCTCCTGAAAAAGAGAAAGTAGATTTTTATGTGCTGTGAGCTCAAATTGTAACTTGATCTCTGCATAAGAGAGGTGAATGTTTGTGGTAAATGTGGCTTTCTTAATGAGGACCTGCTGTTCTGCATGAAACACTGTCACAAATAATAATAAACAGCACCCAGTTTCTGCCATTGCAGTAGGAAGAAAAAATGGCCAGTGAATCTTTCCTCCACAACTGTGTCAACAGCAGGTCCTCATTACTTGTCCACAGCAGCTGAAAACTGATTTATTTATCCCCTGATGATCAGAATGCTGCCTAAGCTTGTTGTCTTTGTTGAATTTTTTTGAAAGGGAAAAATAAATATTTTCCTCATTTTCAAAATTATTTTATTGGTGCTCCCTGAAGCTGATTATGCTACTTTCAATCCATTAGATTGCTAATGGGCTTTCTGGACATGATGGAGCCTGTGAGCTGTAGGAATTGCAAATGCATGTGGTTCCAGCTGAGCTCCTGAACTGACAGGTAATCATCTGATTAGGAGGTGGGAAATCAGATTGTGTTTTCTTTTGAAGAGGATTTGCCTTATTGTTCATGCTTTTGCGGTAAATGCACAAGTACCTACTTTCCACATGGAGAATATGAGAAGCTCTATAATATCATTATGAAGAATATCACATCCCTCAGTTTCTTCATTTTCTTGTGTGTTGTTTCCCTCTGGAGTCACCTTCAGCCACTCTTGGCTGCAGGTAAGAAGCACAGGAAAGCCAGTAAAAGAGCATTTGACTTAAAAGGAAAGAGTGAACCAAGATTTGAAGAGCGTAAACACTTCAGGAAGATACCTTGGCAAAGGGAATAGAGGTCCGTATTATTGAACGTTTGTTTTTAATGACATCAAAAGGAACAGAGAAACTGGATGAAACAGTTTTTAATTTATGTTGCAGTATAGCATGGGGACTCCCAGGTCTTCCCACAGGTGCAAGGAGAGACAACTTGAGACAAAATGGTTGGGCCTGTTCTTGTTGACCTGAGGGGTCCTCCTGCTGACTCTTGGAGTAGATAAGGAGTGAAGACTTCCATCTTGCGTGGAAAAGGCGATTCCATGTCACTTAGCTGCAGATGTTTAGTGCACTTTGTTTAGTGATCATGACCACACCAGAGAAGAGCAGAGTCAGGGTTGCTATTGAGGCCCTGGAGGCTCCTAAATCCAAGGCTCCATCTTAATGTTGAAAGATTTACACCCTTTATCTGCCTCATGGCTGCTGAAGGCTGGATGATGTACTCAGAATCAAAAACTCCTTTAAAGGTCCAAACTTCATAAATCTTAAAACCTGTAAACATCTTGGTTCCTGGAGTATCAATTCCAGGAACATTTCAGGAAATACTATGTTACAATAAATTTGAGTCCAGTAGTCCTGTTTTCCAGCAAGGAAATTGAATTAAAAGAGGGGAGAATTAGATGAGAAACCTCTGTTGGGACTAATTACAAATATTTCTGAATGGGGTGAGTTAGATGAGCAATCCATTAAAACTATGCAAACCCACGGCTGCCCAGCTTCCAGCAAACTGAGAGAGAAAAGGAAATGAGAGACTGTTCTCAGAGGCAATTTCTTTTGGAAGGGGAGGGAAAACTTCATGCCTAATGGAGTCTGTTTTGTGCCATTCCTTCTCTGAAGGGAGTTTGTACCAGCCTATAGTTCAAAAATATTGCTTTTCTGCAGAAAATCACTGAAGCAACAGACACTAAAGGGGGGTAAAAGATCTAATTCTGTGCTGGTTGCCATAAGATTTGTGATTAGCCTTCTCTACCACAAAAACCAAACTGAGGCAGTGCCATTTGCTGGAGTGATCAGAGACTCTCAGCATGAAGATAAAAAGAGATGTTATTGGTTTAGATTGAGGGAACTGCGGATGGAGGAGATATATATATGTATATATATTTAATTGAATTTCAGACAGGGACAAAGAACTTTTTGTGAAGATATGTCCATCTTTCCCCTTCACCTCCTCAATAGATCCAAATGGAACATTTTCTAGAGATATATCTTAGGATGAGAGCAACATTAGGATTTCAAGAAATCTCAGTTCAGATGAACGGAGGCTTATGACACCTGCATGCTTTTCTTCTGGGATCACTGCTCTGGTCTGACACTTGTGGCTGTATCTACTTTTTATGCTACATGTGAGATGATTGTGTAAGTAAAGCAGTTAATATTATAGGCACAAATTGTAAGTGGTTCCCTTTAGGATTCAAATCTGCATTATCCTCATTGTTAAATGATTCTCTATAAAGCAGAGGTCCTAGTTAAATGTTGTTGTGGAGCAGGGAGGGCCAGCAGCTCCCTGGAGCCTGCAGCCATGGGGGGCCTGTGGGGATCCCCTGAGGCTGGCAGGGCAGCTGAGGCCATCAGGCACCTCTGTAGGGATGGGCCAAGGCCAGGCTTAAAGCTGATGTTTGTATATACAGCATATGGCACACGACCGACACAAAAACCTGATCTAGAGTCTTTTGTGCTGTTGATGTGACGGCAAGGTAAAATAGGTATGTATTTACAGGGTGATTTCTATCTAAACATTTAAACATGTCATTAAAACATATTGGCTTTTGCCAATTTTAAATGGTAGTTGTTGAAACAAGTTGGTCTTGTTTTGATAACATTGGAATAAGATATTTCTAAACAAGAAGTTTTTGTTTTAGCTTTTTACATTGATTCCATTGATGAGCCACGTTTATATGAATAGAATATCTTCAAGTATTAAGCTGTCTTGTGAAAGGTGTCTCACCAAAGGCACAAATGAAAATGGCCACCAGGCTTAAGAGGCTTTTCCTCTCTTGAAAATATTAAAGCCTTTCTGCTAAGATGCTAAAAACTTCATAGAGACATCTACTTTTTTTCCACTTAGCAGGAACAGTGACATGTGTGTTCCCATTTACAAAAATTCTAGTAGTCGATGCACAATTGTGGTAATTGTGCCTTGGCCTGAGAGAAACGCAGCATTTGGGAGACACATGAGAGCTAGGGGTTCTTTTTAGGAACAGGTTAGACAAGAAGTGCATAAGTTTGTCCTGTGCACCAAGAAGTCGGTTAGTCTCTTTGCATTATTGTGTTTTTCTTGAATGAAAGGGCTGGGTTTTTATCCTGATGTTTTATTTTTGTCATTTGCAAAAGGAGGGGAGGAGACCATTGTTCTGGGTGTATCTGTATTTTGACCAGAAATTTCAATTTGTTGCTGGAAAAATATTTCTAACAACAGCCTCCAAAGCTGAGTTTCATTTTTCACAAGGCAGTTTTCACGTTGTTTGGACATGTTATCAGCACTGAATTTCCATCTCCTTCCCTTCGACCCCCCCTCCCCCAAAAAAACACAAAGACCCCCCCCAATTCTTTGACCATATTATTCAGCACAGAGCTTTTTACACAATGTGCTAAATGTTAATGAGATTCTTCATTCATCTGTTCATCTCTAACGGCATCTTAATTTCTTAAAAGCATTTCAGCTGAAAACTTAAACGATTTTTATGTTTCATGATGAAAGAATTATCTGATGGTAACTCAGACTTGCTGTGATCCCTACTGGCTATACTCATAGAGGCTTTAATATGGTTATCTTAATCTTTAGGGGGATTTGTGTAAGCATGAAGTATTCAAATGAACTGAAATTCAGAAAAGCTTTTCATAATTCATTACCAAATTTTTCAGGGAACTGGACTTCTATCACCTAGCAATTCTATTTCAATCTAGAGGTAGCGCTTCAGTGGAACAGACAAGAGTTGGACTCATGTCCAAGACTTGCATATTTGACAGGAGGTATTGTCATCTCTTAACTCCAGATTTTCACAAGGAGGCTAGGCAAACATTTCTGCAGTACTGTATACCTTTTGCTGAAGTCAGGGACCAGTATACTAGTATTATTAGTTTTCTCTGTATCATGCTTTCCAGTTTGCATTTCTCAATGGCCTGGAAAGCTTACGGTTTTCTACAAAAGTTCCATTATGTTTATGACACCATTTATGTATCTATATATTTATACTTTTAGTGTGGTTTTGTTTCATTTTATTTTCAAAAACTTGCATCCAGGTCTTTGGAAAGTTGTTTCAGTTGTTGATGATTGCTCGAGTGTCAAATTCCAGGAGCTGGAGCCGCTAAGCAAGATGACCAGTTCTTTCTCTGATGTTTTGCCTACATGGTTTGCAGTCACTTAATTCACCTGTAATTTTTTCTAGGGACACCGGTAACTTACAGTGTACAGACTTACTTCTGCCCTTTTGCTTGTTTGTTTGTCTGTTTTTAATTATCTCTATTACCTCTCCTGTCTTTCCAATATTTCACAGAAAGGACGTAGTTCCCTGTGTGAAGGCTCATAGGGCTTATCTTGTGAAGCAGTGACTGTACTTGGAACATCTGTACCACAGTTCTTCAGAAGGTGGAGGAGATGGTTCCTTTTGTGAGGCATCAGAGAGAGCTTGAATTGTAGAATTTGCTTTTCCAATACTGCACAGCTTAGAGCTTTGGCTTAATTTCTGTGTACTTTAGTGTACTTCATTACACTTTGTGCAGTTTGAAAGAAAGTTTTTATTAAATATGTTAATGACCAAATATTTGGTTTGCAGTCTCAACTATAAAAGAAATAGATAAGAGGGGAAAAAAAAAAAAAAAGGTTTCCTACATAAAATAAATGTAACACATGAAGTAAATGAAAAATACAAAGGTGAGAGATCAGTTGTTCTCTCAAATCCTTTCAGTTCTAATAATGTGATTTAAATATCTCAGAATAAGAAATGGAGTCTTTATGTGTGATTTTTATCTTAAATCTGATCTTTTATTACCGCTAAAACACTTGTGGTGTTTGCTTGAGAAAGTCTCCTTACAAGTTATTTAAAGTTTCTATTAAAATGGCAGTACGTTTCCATACTTTATTATGTTGAAAGTTCTGTTGGCTGGATTGTTCTTGTACAGCATCCAGTAAGTGTTTTTGTGTTTCTGCATCGGTGGTGTATGGGATTTGCAATAATGGATGTCATAACCCTCTGCCGAAGCTTTGGAAAGAACTGGCCATCAATCATAACATACAGTCTTTTCAATTGTAGCTCCTAGTAAATGTGTTTTCTTCATTTATTTGGAAGCTATTATGCTGTCATTTAAAAGCACAAGGAAAAGGGGGAAAAGCCCTTTCAGTGAGACGTTGTGCACTGTGTTTTTTTTAATAACAATGGATTGTTTCATGTTAAATTTAAAGCATTGTAATTCCTTAGCAAATAGGTTTATAGTTGGTTCATAAAATCAAAAGCGGTACAACTGGATTACGAACATCTGGTCTGATCCCAGCTTTCAAACACAACAGAAAGAACAAACAGACGAACTTTCACTATTTTATACTTTGAAAAGTCAAAACTTTCTTCCTCATGTAATTGCCCTCCCAGATCTCATCAGTAATGGTTCACATGCTGTGTTTCACAGATCAGAGATTTCAAAGCTGCCTTTCTGATGAGTAAGAGGTTCTCTAGCCATCATCACCAAGCCAGCCTTGCTTCCTACTTCTCTCTGCTTCTTGCTTTATTGCTTTATCTTCTTTACTGATGCTCAACTCGCCAGTTGAGGTTTATGTACTGCCACACCACACAGCAGGACCTGGGCATAGATTTATACTTAGTATAATTTTTTTAAAAAAGCTTCATAAATAGGACCACATTCCTGTCAAGTGTGTGACTTTTGTGCCTTTAAATGTTAGCATCTGTGCTAAAGAAGCTTGACAATGTTCCACAGTTTTCACTTATTGAATCTGGTCTGTTTTATTGAGAGAAGTTCATTGTATTCAAGAAACTTTTATGCAAAATTATGATATGGTGTTTCATAATAACTGTTCCTTACAGTACAATCAACAACTACCCATTTTCCTGTGATATCTTTACTTCACCTTCGTTATAAAGTGTCTCTACAGTTTTACATTTGTTTCTTGTTTAGGAGATATCTGCACAATGTCCTGTTTTGAAAAAAACCTTCCTCATAAAACTTAGTCTAAAACTGCAGAGCTGCAATTACAGCAGTGTTGAAGAAGTTCATTCTATCATGTTTTTCTTTGTCTCAAATATCTGAGCAAACTTGAAGAATTCAGTGCTCTGTGAAAATCATGAATGCAAGTAGTCGATACCTATCAATTTGTCTACAAACAAACAAAAACCCACAAACAAAAACTATGAAATTGTGTAATGCACAAGAAAAAAAAAAAGGATGAATACATAATGGTTTCTTTTTAAGCAGACTTTCCTCCTGAAAATGCTGAAAAAAAATATATAAAGAATGGCTTGTTTCTTTCTTTATCTTGACTGCAAGTTTTCTTTGCCTTGTGATATAAAGGTGTAGCCATGGTAACTTAACATTTTAATCACTTATTTGCAGTGCGTTTCTTAGGTAAAGAGTATGTAGAACTTGCACTTGAGGGCTGAACTAATTAATTCTGCTTTCTTTTAAATAATGTTTCAAGATAACTGTTCTTATTTAAAAATACATAAGTGAAACAAAAATGTCAAATCTCTGAAGGAAACCACAAATTTGCATTTGAAATTTTGTTGCTGGATCCACCTGCCTAGAAGGTAGGAATTTTCTGGGCTTATAAAATCCTCAGCTTTCCTTGAGAACAAGGGAAAACCCATGACTTCAAGGAAGTGTCCATATTTCATTTAATTGTACGGCAGCAGCAGTTTTGCAGGCACTGGCCTTTCGGCAGCCGCGGTGTCTCGGAGAATGCTGAGAGAACACTTGGGTTAGTGGTGATCACTGGCTCTGCAACAAGCTAGGCCAGGCTCATCTTTCAATGCTTTCGAGTATTTTTAGGCACAGAATGAAAACAAATGTTGAACTGTCCCTAATCGCAACAAATTTACTGTATTTATGTGGGAAAGATGCATCTATCCATAGTAATGGTGTTGGTAGTTTTGTTGTAGTGGGAGCTTGTCAAGACTGAAAATGAACTTTTTTTCCTTTGGATTTTCAGATTTGTTAATGTTCCGAAACACTACAGAGTGAAAGGGGGTTTGATGATGGGCTCTGTCATTAACTGGTACTTTGGGTTTGCACTTCCCATGTGTGCTACTTGCCAGGTGATAACTTTATTGAGCTGTGCATTTGGATACTATGATTGAAACTCTCTACTATGAATATAGAACACAATCTGTGGTCCTCTAACTGTTTAAGTAATCCTTTCAGCAAACTCCTTGCACAGAGGTATGTCCCACACGCTTCACCTTCTGTAGCTGCAGTACACGTGTATCATTGTTTCCTTTAAAAAGAAGGGTTTTTTTTGTTGTTGTTGTTTTGTTTTGTTTTTTATGGGGTGTAAAGTCTGGTATGTCTCTTTTCGAAGCAAAAAATGTGCCTGGTCTCACATGTGGGATGTGTCAGCATTTGTAGATATTTCTTGTATGTGTACTATCAAGAAAGAGGCATAGTGCTTTATCTGCAGTTGTACTTGTGCAAGGAAACACGAATTTAAACGAGAGAGCAAACACATCATCATTGGTCTTTGCTATTCTTAATATGGAAGAGGAAAAATATTTCATACAAGCCTTCCATGAGATTTAGGGGCAGACTGGTCAGGAATTACTGTGAGTGCCAGGCACCAGGCTTCCCAAACTTGCAGAGCAGCTGAGCAGTTTGACTGTGCTTTTTGCAGACTGGCTGCCTGGGATGTAGCCAAATTAGACAGCCAGTTTCTCAGTCTTGGTATGCAAATAAAGCGGGGTTGTGTCCCTAAGTATCAGCCTCTTAGACTAGAGGGAAAACAGCTAAGAGGGGTTAATGAATGAATTCCCCAAACCACAGTGCGCTAGAAGAGGACGTCGTAGGGGAAAGAATAAGTTGCCTCTTTTTTTCCTTTTTTGAAGGGGAGGGGGCACTCATTACACTTAACTGAGTGGAGACTAATCTGAGAGTCAAATGCCCTTAATTATGTTTTCACTTGGTGTGAGTTTTGTTTGTCTGGCACATCTCTTTGGCAGCCATGCAAAGAGACTCTGATCTATTTAGAGCCGTTTGTATTCAATATATGAAATATTACCCACATCTCTAGGCAAAGAGTTCGCACACAGAAATGAAAATTCACCTGCACTTCTCTAAGGTGAAGGAGTCAATCCCCAAATGGCTGCAAACTGTATGTATGTACGAGAACTTTGGATTGCAGAACACAGCGGTAGATGCTGAATGTGCAGAATGGCTTAATTTCCTGTGCGCAGGGCTGAGCAAGGTTATTAAGAAGCCCTTTCAAGTTTAAGATTTTCCCCAGGGAAACTCCAGAAACACAGCTGCTTAAAAAGAGAGAAAAAAAGAGAATAAAAAAGTAAGAATAAAAAGGGACTGAGCTGTGCAGATGCTGGCTATGTGCTGCATAGAAGCTGGAGGCAATATTTTGTAGAAACCTGAGGTGTGAGGCAGGATATGGCAGCAGGAACGGGAGGAGGGCCTGAGTTTTCATCAGGGCTTCCTCTCGCTCCTGATACCTGACTCAAATGTGTTGCAGGTGTAGACAGTTGCTGACACACGAGACAATAAAGCCTGCGAGTGCTGAGCGAGTTGAATGAACAGCTGTCGCTGAGAAAAGGAAGAGAGAAGAAAGTATGGATTTGTTCTGACTGGTGATGATTTGGGGAATCTGTATATGAGAAACTTTAATTTGGTGACTTTGCATCCTTGGAAATATCAGTATGAATGGAATCTGCTGCCTAGTGCACCTGAAGGCATGTTGCTCTGGGGGAAGAGGGGTGTTTCTGGGCAAAGTAGCAGCCAAAGAAATGCAAGTGATAGTTTGGGATAAAAGCCCTGAAAGGGGTAAGATTTCTGAGAGGCTTTCTAGAACTCTTCCAAAACAATTAATAAGAAAAACCCTACTGCGATTTAGAAATTGAGGAGAAAGTGGCACATGGACCAGGATGCATGTAATTTTTGAGCTACTTGAAGCGAAGCAAATGGATTCAGGAGTGTTTTGCAGAGTAAATATTTGCTTTAAGTAGTGTCACATGTCTCTAAGTACATCCCAAAGAGTCAAGAGTAGGGAACAACTGGAGTCATTGCTAGTCCTGGAGCCGAATAGCCATACAGTCCTCCTCTCATAGAGACGCAGCAGAAACAGTCGGCTCCAGAGCAGCTGCAGCCAAAGACAGAAGCGGGAGTTTGCTGAGATCTAGAAAAGCTGTGGCCGTATGGATCCAGCATGCTGAAACTTCAACTTAGTTGTTAGATGATGCAGAGATTGCCAAAAGCTGTGTTACTTATCTACAGCAGTAGTTGCTCTGCAGGATTATACTCCAGTTTTGTATGTGTGCAAGTGCTCCTCCTCTTACACTGTGTATCTAGAGCTATTAAATTGGGAAAGGAGACAGAAAGTTGTTTTTTGGCTGAGAACTCTGAGGCACTTAACTATCTTTTTTATATATGTTTCCAGTCATAACCTGGGACAACAGTATAATTGGAAATTAAAACAAGAACTAGGATCTTCCACTGCTGCTCTTGACATAGAGGAATAGATTTGCTCTTTCCCACTGGGCATCCCAGTGCCAAGGTGTGCCAATTACTCTGTGTTGATTTCTGGGTTGGCTCCGCCGTGTGTCACTCTAGTTCCAGCATTTGGTGTATTCACTGTACGTGCTGATGTCCCAGAAGGTAATTATAAATAAACAACGCTCAGTTCACACAAAATATAGAAAGATTGAGGAAAACTGACATAGAATCTATTCGCATCCTTGAGGTGCCTTCTTAGAGAACGTGGCATGCATGTGCCACATAACTGCTGAGGTGCAAATAAGAATGGTTCTCATGAGTTTGGATCAGAACCTAAATGCTAGCACACTTCACAGCCCCCTGAGTATTTTTTTTCACTATTGTGTGATGCCTTCCTGCAGTGGGATGCTGTTGGAGTAAGGCTGTAGTATGAAGAAGTGTTTCATCTAACTGGATTATGTCAGAGTCTTGTCTGACTTAGTTCCTTGACCAATGTAATTATTTTTATGAAAATGTCATGTCGTGTCACAAGCAATGAGATGTTTGACTTCTGTCTCTGGAATGAGAGATTAAAATGGTTATTGTATAGTGCCAGTTCAGAAAAAGACCCAAAGTCAGTAAGCACCTGAGGAAACAAAGTAGTCTAAAATAGCTAAAAATGTATGTATAGTACAGCTTACTAGTTTCAGCTTCCACAAGTGATTAATTTTGCTTGGAAAGGGTAGGAACATTTTAGGTCAGACTTTTTTGCATTCTAGAATTCTATTTTATTTTAATTTTTTTAAAAATTCCTCTTGGTTTTTCATATAAAGAATACAAGGAAAAGGATTATAGAATAGAGTTGCTTTTAAAGTGGCCTAACGAACAGCAACAGGAAGAGTGCTGCTAAACCAGCTGTTTATAAACCCACGGAGTTTTGCATAACACGTTTATTTTGGAAAGATGCTACCGGGGAAAAAGGAAAAAAAGTGGGTGCAGGGAGAAGGTTTCTTGGAGGAAGATACATGTACAGATACGTCTTACAGAAAAACAACCCAAAAAGTGAGTTTTGGTTGGTTTGTAGTTTTCCTTTAATGGATTTTTTTGGGGGTGTTGTATGTGTGTGGTTTTGATTAATTTTTTTAAATAGGTCTACTTTAAAATTGGGTGATGAAAACCTGAAAATATAGAACAGAGATACTAACAATATCACAGTGTCTTTGTGCAGACAATGGGATTAGATAGTACTACTGTTAAGTCCCATTCCTGATGTTTCCATATTTTTGTGCTGAAAGTGAAGGATGACACCTTCTTTAGTATAACTAACTTTCAATCACCATATGCATGACAAATCATATTGTAGGTATCTGTATTTTGCAATAGATTTTCCTCAGCTTAGGTTGCACATAAGAGAAGTATTTTTCTTTCACCATTAGTATTCAGAGCTATATTTATTCTTATTTAAACCTTTTTGTTGAATTCTTTAGCAGTTTTAAGTAGACTGAAAGGCTAGTGCAGCATTCGTCATATTTCAGACGATACTTAAGCCAAAATTTTGAAAAATGTGCAGTAGAGTTTGTGCCTCATTTTTTCGGATACTCAAATGCCACAAAAAGATAAAATTTCAGAAAAAAAAATTGGGTTATTCATAATGAAGTATTTTCATTAATTGGTTAATTAGTTTATAGTTCTTTAGCAGAATAATTAGCTGAGCTTCAGTTAAGCCTGTAAATGCCTAACATTTCTGGAAAGCAATTAATCTTTCTGAAACTTCAAAATTGCAGGATGAAGTTTTCTGCAGTAAAAACTTAGGTTTCTAATATGTTTGGAAACAAATACAGTTGTATGTAGCCGCTGTGCTCTGATTACAGCCTATATAACCATGAAAAATCATTCCTTCCTCTATTCAAAATTCTTGCCTCATGTTTCTGTGTGTCATGGAAGGGTTTTTTGACCTGTACCAGGAGACTGATGATGGAAAACTTGCTCATCAAAGTATTGTGGCAGCAGAGGGCACAAAAAATTGCCTCTGTTGATATTTGAAGATGCAAAACTCTTCTGTGTGAAGGGCAAGTTCTATCAGGGTTGGCTGCTCCACTACTGGTTGCCATTCCGCAGGACAGGCATGGAAAATGACATTCAAAAATTGCCAAGAGTTGCAAAAGCCGTCATTTTTAACAGCAGATGTGTGTATAAACAGGAGATGTTGTAGTGTAAGTAGTTACCTGCCACGTGAGTGACCTTCAGTTTAATATGCGGTTGTCTGGGTTGATTTTATCTTACGGCATGTTATTGAACAGAAAAGCAAGATGAGCCAAATCCCCCTTATTGTTCTTGAATCCTGCAAGACTCCTTATGCGAGTAAAAGGACCAGGAGGTGACTCTATAAAAAGAATATTTAGCTGCATTTTTAGATCATCTGCCAGATTCTAATCTCTGTAGGCATAGAAACAGGTTTTTTTTCTTCTTTGACAGCCACGCATCTGAAATTAGAGTTTAACTCCTACAGTTGTCAAAATAGATTTTCTGTGGTGTCAGAGCTTTTTCTAGCATCAAAAGAATATTCAGTTTAAGTTTCATCCCTGTCTTACGAAGCCTTAGGTTGGATTTTTATATAGGCTGATATCTCACCTTCAGTTAGAAGAGCAGGTGCAGCTTTCTATGTCCTCAATTATTATAATTTCTCCTTAAGGAAACAGAGTTTAAAAGCAGTTAGTTTAGATAATGCATGCCATTGGATGTTATGTCTGTATAATTACCCAGCTGTAACATGTTTGTTGTCAGTCAAGGGCTGGTACTCTGATATCTTTTTACCAGATTTCAACCTCAAGACCGCTGAGGCAGTTGAAAACTTCTGGGCTAAGGTAGATCAGAATGAAGATTGCTATAAAAAGGAGGATACACTGCTCAGCCAGGAGAAATTTCTAGAGGTGGTCCAGTGAATTCATAAACTGAATATGGGTGAGGAATGTTTCAAACCTTCTTCAACAATTTTTGATAAAATCATAGAATCTTCGACTTCTCACTGCCACCCTCTTCCCCCATTTCCCATTTCTTAATAGAATACAGCTTGGAAATTATAATGAAGTTGATTAATAATAATAATAATACTGAGAATCAGCCCAGCTAAGATAATGCTAAACACTTTACTCTCAGCACAAATTTTGTCCCAGGAAAAGAAAAAGCAGCAGCTTTGTAAATTCCAATTTGGGACTGTGCTATATGTATAATGTGTTTGGTAGCCAGACAGATGATATAGAGAGGTAAGGTCAAACGAAAATATTACAGGAAATAAAAAATTTCCTATCTGTCTGAAATTAAAATTTTTGACAACAATGGGCCTTTAAAAATGTGAGGATAGACCAGACATGGTATAACTACAAGTATGAAAAGAGTTTAGGCCAAGTAGGAAGAGTTCTCACTTAGTGCCTTTAACTGACCACTAGAAAATTATATTCTTTCATTTGTTTTTACTTTCCTGGCCATCTTGTCTTTCCCACAGTAAAAATCGGACAGTTGGGATTTCTTATTTCCTTCACTGTAGGTAACTGAAATTTACGCATCAAATTAAACTCGCCTCCCACATTGGGAGTCCGTCCGTTTGAGATCCTACTCTAGAAAATTAATTTTCTATTTTAGAGGAAGAAGAGCAGATAGAGATCTTGGTCATCCTGTCTGTCATCCTGCTTCAAAGCGGGATCAACTGTACTTTTTCATCTCTGACAGATGAGTACATAACTGCTCGTAAAGATCTCCAGTTATAAAGTCTTTGCAGCATCCTCAGGGAAATCTAGCCTGAGCTTAAGTGTTCTTACAATTAGAAAGATTTTCCTCATATCTAACCTAAATCTCTGTAGCTTTAAGTTAAGCTCATTAATTCTTGTGGTATCCCAAGTAAAAACAGTGAAGAGATTCTTTCTTCCCTTTTAGTCCATTAAGACTATTATCAAATCTCTCTGTCTCCGCTTTTTCTGTGGGCTAAGCATCAACAGTCTATTTAAACTGTTCTTGTAGGACAAATTTAAGACCTTTGATAATATTTTTTTTTCTGGTCTTGATATTTTTTAAATTATTTTTGCAAATTCTCCAACTTTTTATTGAGAAGCACTGATGAAAACAGATGCAATATTTCAGGTGATATATAGATGAGCTGTTATTTCTGGAACATAGCATGCTTTTATGCCTCCCAGGAAATTGTTCCCTTTCTTGTAAGGGCATGACATTTACTGAGTCATAAACAACTTATAATCTGCTATAACCTTCTGATGAAGTCTTCAGGGTTCATAGTTAGCTGACTATTCACTACATTTTCTATGTGCATCTAAATTTCTTTGTGCCTTTTGAATTGCCTTCACTTCTCTAGATTACTTTTACAATTCGTCATACTTTTCTGGGGAAGTTTTGGGGGGAGTTTGTTTTGTTTGGGCTCTTTTTGTGTTCCTGTAGAACTTCCCGCACTCCTGTATCTTCACAAAAAAGTTGTGCTCTCTATAATCCTGTTACTGAAACCATCAAACAGTAGGGGAACCAGTGCGGTCAGTGAAGGAACCAGACTTCATGCTCCATCTCTCGTGGTGGACGCCTAACAAGTGTAGAAAATTGTTTTCCATCCTATATTAGCACTGCATCAGTATCAGATTAATCTAGCTAATAGGGCTTTTTGTTTGGTGGCTGAATTTCAGTTTGTGGGTGGTGGTGGTGGTGTTTTTGGTTTGTTTTGTTGGGTTTTTTTTAATGCTTGCCTATAAGGATGTGGCAATAAGTTTACTAGTGTTGGGATGCTTAACATCTCTCTTTGTCTTCTTTATATTTTTTTTTCTGCTTTTTCATTTGTCTGTCACCTTATTATAGAAAGAAATTAAATGTATTTCTGGTGACTACTTCTTGCCAGTTCTCTTCTGACTTTTTCTCATAATCTAGAAGTTTACAATTACTTTGATTGTTTGTCTCAATATTTTTCCAGGACAGCAATTGGACTTCTCTGTAACTATCTGATGCTTATTTTCTCCTCTTGTTTTTCAGATACAGATAGGCACAACGTTTCCCTTTTCTCTCTCTCTAATACTTCAGCATTGTAATGAGTTATAAATGATAATTAATTTTGACATTCCCTCAGTCAGATCTCTAATGAAATAAATCCCCCCTAGCTGTTCTGAAAGTATTTCACTTATTTAAATAGTACTAGATTGTTCTTTTGATATTTTAGAGAGATTCTATTTTGCCCTGATTTATTGGTATTAACTGTACTGGCAACCTACTTGCAATTACATCACTAGTGCAGACTGAAGCAAAAAAGAGATTGAACTTTTTGGTCTTCCACATTTTCCTTTCTTGCTTCTCCATACAGTAGCAGATCAGTAGCTTTTTTTTTTTTCTTCCGCTTTGTGTGTATATGTCCCCATTATTATTATTACTAAGATGGTTTCAGAATTATTTCCATTAGCTCTTATGACCCTTGGTAATTGTGCCTGTCTGCTCTTGGGTTTTGTACTTTGTGTATGCGCTTTTGCTGTTCTTTTCTACTTGTCTTTGGTAATCAAAAACATTTTATAAGTTCTGCCCTTTGAAGTCAATAAATAAATCTGTGGTTTAGGGAAGTGATATTTTGACAATCTTTTTCACCTGCAGAGTCAGATAATCTTTAGCTGCCCTTTTTAGTAAAGGAACTCCTGGTTCTCCTTTATCTCTACAATTTTTCCTCTTCAACTGTAAAATTTGCCAGTTGTAGATCTGCCTGTTGGAGGTCTGGCAATTCTTTAAGCTTATTCGAAGCATATTGAATTCTGCTTTCACAAAGCCTTTGGTTTTTAGTGATATTCTCTTGTTCCTTTCTACGTGATTGTCAATTGTTATCTCGTGGTGACTCTTCTGGGTAAATAGCAGAGGGTTCCTATCACTGCAGAATGATGATGCTGAGGAACTCATTTGCTCTATCACAGGCAACTGGAGACCTGTTTCGGCTTCAGGGACATGTGTGAGCTAAGTGATTCCTGAAGGAAAGGGAAAAGGGTCTGGAAGGGATGAATCCTACAGGTGAATTTAGGCAATGCGTGTGCCAGAGGTTAAATCCCGTGATCTGTTCATATAATCAAACCGAAAATATATAGAAGCTTTATATTGTGTTTCTATTGGCAGATTCTTTTGATTATTTTTCTTTTCTTTATATATTTTTTTAAAATTGTATTTTTATTTTTTCGCCCTCCCTCATAGCAGCTTTGAATGTTTCATTTGGGTGTGTTTTTCCTTCTTTGGCTGTGGAACATGAGTCTTCTGAGACCACTACTGAGTTTGCTTTATATCGTATATTGTATATGATATAATATACGACATACCCTATGAAAGAAGGATGAAGAGAATCTATTAAAATAATATCCACTTCTATGAGAAAAAAAACCCACAGTGTGACTGAGAATTATATTACTGATTTACACGTGTTAAGGTGTGGGGGTTTATTTTGTTTGTTTAAGATATTTTGGTGTTGATTACTGCTGCCTATGACTCAACATCAGGTTATCTAATAGAAACTAGTATCATATGTTACAGAAAAACTTTTTCAAAGTCTGGAGGCAAAAAGTAGGACTGATGTTTTCACTTTAAGAAGCCTTTCATTTCATGATGTTGCTAACAAAAGGCTATACGCACTGATTTTTCCATTTATAAGTGCATAATTTAAATTTTCTTGTCTCAGAACAATTGCATTCTCTTTCCCATTGACGTTTCTGTAAGACAATGTCAAATTGGATGGTTAGATGAGCTGGCAAAATTACTATTGAAAGGTCACTGAGAATACACCAATTTTGACCATTATTTGTAGTTTTTAGTTTTAAGAGAACACTGTAGATGATGTCCATAAAAGCTGCAGGATTATGTCATAGGAGTATAGGGTTTTTTCGGTCTTTTATGTGAGCCACATATTAAATTTATTTGTCCCATGAAATATAATTCAAAAAGGTCTGTGGTGGAGAATGTCTATTTGTTCTTCCTTCTTTTATTTCTTGCCTGCATCTGCTGATGCGTATCTACTTATTTCAGTGTTGGAGAATTCCAGAAAGGATTAAGACATTATTTTCTGAATCATTTACATGTAGTAAATACAATTAGCGAAGTTGGTGAGTTTGCTAGATAAGCCAGGGACTTCATAGATTTTATTGCTGCATGCAGGGAGAGAGGAGAATGGCATGTAATTTTTACTCCCTTAGCTTCTCTGCACTAAGAAATTGCAAGAAATCTTTTTATTTTAACTCCACAATGATATCTAGCATGTAATGTTTTTTTCTGAGCACAATGTACTGTATAATCTTAAGATCAATAAATTTTCTGTTTTGTACTAAAGTGCTATGTGCATCAAAAAACATAGCAAAAATGGATTTTATGCATATTTTAGATGCCTGCCATACCTTTCATAGTGAACTAGATTATAAACATCTAAAAATGATCACTGAGCATAACTGGGAAGATCAGCTGTAATGGAAATGCACCATCTAGAGTGACTTTATGAGCATAAAATATTAAGAAACTATGTGTGTCAGATAATAAGTTAATAACACCTTTTGCTAATGCTCTCATACTTTTGTCTGCTGCTGCCACATCACTTTGTGCTTTACGTAACATAGCTTTAGTATGGATGTTAGTGCTTAGGAACATATGTATATCATTCACAGTGGAATTTTATTTCTTACACTTGTTTGTGGCAATGTATATTAAGACAAACTTGCAATGTATTCAGCACAGTGCTCTGAATCCCTCTACTGACAGTAACTTATTCTAATTTCAAAGAATATGCAACTTTGCACATACTATATGCTAAAGAAGTGACTGCAAAAAATACTGTAGTGCCATCTCAGCTTGGGTACCCTTAATAATGTCATGAAATTGTCCCCAACTACCCATTTAAAAAAAGAAAACCAAACCAAAAGTAACTATATTCCAAAATCAGTTATTGCAATGAGTAGAAACTAACTTGCAACATTTTAGGACATTGAAGTCAGATGTATTAGCTGTTCTTAAGCAGCAACATAAACTACACCTCCAAAGCTTCATAAATTTCCAACCACTGTAACAATTCTGATGCATTATTCTGGTGAGGTCAGGCAGTAGTGAGCACCAAGAAGAGCAAATCTGCAGTGAAAAGCAACTGGTATTGAGGACCTGAAATCTACACTCTATTTATTTCTGGGGTTTTACTTCAGGCTAGTTTTAGTCTGGTACAATGGACTTCATGCCCATGAGCAAGTGAACGGCACCAAGTGCTGTCCCAGAGCTTGCGTGTTATGAAATGCAACGTGAATCAAGTAGAGTCCTTGACATCCAGACCTGCTCTGCTATGTGAGCAGAGGATGTGTGGGCAACGGGGAGACTTGCTTCAAAAGTCCTGGTGCAAACTGAAATGCTGATGCTCTCATTGAATGTTGTAAGGAATCTCAAGAAATGTTGTTTTCCTGGAATTGTTATCCCATAGTTGGAAAATGAGTTGAATTAGATTACTATAATACTTTCTATTAGGTGTTTCTGCTTTTCCGAAAGAGATTTTAATCTGCCTATTCTCCAGAGACAATGTTAATTCCTGGAGATGTTCGAGTGGACACAGCCCCTGCCAACCTGCTGTAGCTGCACTGGCTTTGCATGGGGATTTGGACTAGAGACCTCTGGAGATCCCTTCCAGCTTTCTGTGGTTCTGGGCATCACAATCCAAATATAGTTTATTCACATCTTTGCCTTCATAAGTTAAACTGGAATTTGGATGACTGGCATATCTCAAAAAGCCTTTGGAATTATGTATTTAGGAAGGTTACTCAGTTGAAAAGCTGAAGAGTTTTAGGCATTTCTAAAACCTGGACAAGCCTCAACTCCTAGGCCTTTGCAGTCTGTCCATGCAATTCTGAACTTACCTTTTAAATTGGCCAGCAGCTTATTGAATAAATTCTAAAGGGCATAAGTGAGCTATAAGCCAAAAAAAAAAAAAAAAANAAAAAAAAAAAAAAAAAAAAAAAAAAAAAAAAGGAGCTAGAATGTGTTCATAACCATATTAGTAAATGTGTATGTTACATGCTGGTGAGTCCCAGAAGGAGATGCACATGGAAAACTGAATTGTCTAACCTTTGTATATTCACTTCATTCTTTTATATGCTTGACTAATATCTACACAGCTGCTTGCTGTGTAGGTGTACTTAATTTTTATGGTTTTTTTAAGTAAAATGCTGTAAAATACGTCAATAGCATTGTATAAATTCAGCAAAGTTGTATACCTTTCCACATAAATTTTCTAATCTGTCATAGACACACAAGATTTTTCCCCCAAAAAATTAAATAAACATTTAATTAAACAAAGATTTTTCTCTTCAAAATGGAGTCTGCAAATATCTAATCCCATAGCTACAATTTCTCAACCTTCCCCCTCTTCTATGAGATGTTGCTATGGTTATTACCCTGCTGGGTAGTGAAATGCAGTAATTTGTTTGGCAATTCCTCTCTTCCTCAATACTGCACACATATATAGGAGGATTGCATTTACTAAGTGCTTCAGTGTGACAAGTACACTGTTTTTTTACAAATCCTTCTAATCTGAGTCATGGTTTGTAAAGCACCTATATTTTGGGTTAGTAACTGAAATTCTTACCCAGTAAAAATAAATTTCTCTGGTAGCAAAAATAAATTTATAGAAAGCTGTTGCAAGTACTTCCTTCCTTTTCCTCTCTCTGCAGAAAATTTGATGATCCTTTTCTTTGACAGAAGGGACAGCAGATATGTGTGATATCTTTTTGAATTTGTAGGACATTATTAGCTAGATGGCAAAATAATCAGAAGCTTGAAAGAAACTTGGGTCGTAATCAAGGTTTGGTTAAGAGCAGGAGAATTGTACTGAGATCTGTTCAAGAAAAATGGTGCGAATAAGAGTATTCTTGTTGCATCTGTTATGTTTCGGTATGATCTGACTTCCTTCAGATTTTAAAGCAACAGCAAGATTTGCAAGGGTTTCTTTGAATAAGGCACGCATCTTCAAAATTGCACCATATTTGTATACCACTTATTGAAATAGTTGGGCTGCATTGAACACAAAATATTTGAAAATGTAAACAATGGTTTTGTCATGGAAAACAGGACAAAAATTTCAGGTTTTGCTTGATAGATGGTGGGGGTTTAAGGGACTCAGCTGCAAAGATGCTGAATATGATCCTTGTGTGAAGTAAAGAAGGTTCTGGATTGCAGAAGTTGATTTTGAGGCTTAAAAGGGCAAAGAGAAAGGAACTGATATTTAATATTTAATAAAAAGATGCAAGGAAATAGGCTGCAGGTTAAACAAGGGTGCGTTTTATTTAGATAGAAAACCCAGCAAATCAACATTTGAAAAATATAGCAGAAGAAATTGGGAGGACTCCTTTTCTTTTTCTTTTAATTTTTTTTTTCTCCCGTCCCTCAGAAGTTCACAGAAAGAGACCAGGCTCAATGCCATCTTATCAGCACTGGGCAGAAGTAGGTGCCTTTTGCCACCATTTTTCAAGACAGGGAAAGTATTTGCACCTGATAAAAAGTATTTGTTCTGTAATTAATCCCACAATCAGTTTGGTTCTTCATATTATTCAAACTGAATATTCTTTATTAGACTGCCAGCCCTTCTTGCTTTGTATGCTCAGCAGAACACATTAGAATTTATGGTCTATGGTCATTCTTGCAGCTTTTTGAATGCTATAGCAGCTACCTCCTCAAATGATGTCAGGTGTACTCTGATAGACTTCCTTCTATCCTGTTGCTTCTCACTGTTCACTGATATTTACAGGATGGAAAAACTCTGGAACCCATTTTCAACAGAGTCTTCTGTTCATTTTTATATGATGAAATAAGTGTTTTATTGCATTTGTCTGGAATTTTCTTCATTCAGCCTTGCAGGGAAAGTACATCTGTCAAATGTACCTGTCTTTCTGTACTGAACTGTCAAAAATTGATGCATAACTCCTAGAGTATAGAGAAGTTGTTTTCAGCACCTTGACTTACTTTTCCTGTCTTTCTTTCTTTCTTTGTTTGCCTCCCAATCACACAGTAAATTCACAGTAGCCTGACTTCTCACTCCTTACTCATGTTTCCTCCATTGAGGTGTTTCTATATTTCCACCTCATCCGCACTGGCTTAAGCCCATGAGATTTTTCCCCAGGTTTGTCCATACTTACTCTAATGGGCAGAATGTTACAGAATGGGAAGGTTTGTGGCAGTTTGGTTAGTATGACATGTTTTGAAATCGCATTTGTTTCCATTACTTGATTTTTCTGAAAGTCCTTTATTGCCATCTTCCCTTCCTTCCCAGTCTCCTTCCTCACTTTTCCTCAACCAAAAAGGTCAGTATATTAATAATTTGAACATGGATATATGTCACTGAAGGTAAGGAGTCCAGGGAATAAGCTTAAGTGAATGGCAGGGTTTAGAATATGTCGTGCAACCTTTCAATTTCATGCAAAGTAGGAAGAGTACTAAAGATTCTTCCAAAACACCAATAGTAATAGTAATACAGAGAAAAAAGCTTCACTACAGTCAACCAATTATAATTATGTTGACATATGTTATATGTTGATGTTGAAGTCATAATCATGTTGATGATTACTATCACCAGATTATAATTGTGTTGATGTAATGTCATATGATATTTTATGTTCATGTTGAAATTATGATTGTGTTGATGATTAAAATCAACAAATTAAAAATACGTTCTTTTTAAGCTGGATCAGGTTTCTCATGGCCTTGCACACTTGAGTTCAGAATTTCTCCAAGGGTAGAGATTCTCTTTTTCCGCTCACTTCAGTCCTTGTACCTCCCAGTAGATGGTTCTAGAAAGCAGTAGATCCCCTTCCTGTTCCTTTCTCCCTGGACCTTGTCTGTCTTTTCCAGGTTGGAAAAATAACTTGGCCTCTCTTCCTACGTTATGTACAGCAGCAGCCCCTGGCCATGCTGGTAGCTCTCCACTGGACTTAGTCCAGTTGGACAATGTCTTTCTTGTACCTGAGACCTCACATGTGGCCTAACTCATTGCTTGGACTTGTGTATGTCCAGTTTGCTCAAACATAACTCTATTATGCATAGTACTTCACTTTCCCAGAGTCTGACACTCAGGGGACCTGTTGAGTAGACCTACATATTTAAGGTTGAGACATTAATCCTCATTGAGTCCTTCCTGTATTCCTTACCACTGCAGCCTCCACATCATTGAGCAATGATCCCACATGTTCCTTAGTTTTCCCTTTGCTGCTACTGTACCTGTAGAAGCCCTTCGCATCCCTTCGCAATCATGTGTCTCCATGCTTTGTGTATGTTGAGAGGATTTGGCCTCAGAGCAGCATAACTGGGAGTAATAGCGCAGAATGATTTGCTCCCTGTGTTAGTTAGACCTGACCTCCAAAGGATTACGTGTCAGCCCAGGCAATGAGCAGTTACTCCTGGCTGGTGTAGAGGAGCTAGTGTGTGCGTTAATGGAGGGGATCATGTCAGATAATACAGTAATGTAAGACTTGTGATCAAAATCCAGAAAACTCTTGACTTGTTTTCTCTAAAACGAATTTCACCCTTGGCAGACTGCTTTAGGGGGTGTGTGTGCAAACTAAAATACAGGTTTACAGCTGTAAACTCTGGATACTGAGGTAGAGTAACTCTTTCTTATTCAGCAATAAAACATTAAAAGCTCATTTCATCTGTTCTTTTGACAACTGTGTCTTAATGACCCAGAAAAGAGGTATCCAAGCAAAAATATAGTAGGACTGTAAAACCCTAAAGGAATTCACTCACTAAATTGTCTACAATTATTTGACACCCACACATGCTGGCTTAATGTATTACACTGTTGACAACTTCACCAGCAGTTTCACAATAAAATCACTGAGCAAAGCATGGAGATTTTATTTTTTACTCTTTTATGTGAGGAAGAAAATGTAATAAATGTTTTGTGAATATAGTTATTTTGTATTAACTATATTTACATTTACATATATAATTTGAAAAGAAACTATTAAACTCAGCAGTAAGAAGTGAGAAAAAAATACATATACTCATGCTAGTTAAGTAGGGCTGTGAACTGAATTCATCATGAAAGGAACAGTACATAAATGGAGAGGAAATGCCAGCGCAATGTTTTACAATTTCAGCATTCTCATTTTTTCTAAGGAGCAAATCTGTTTTGTTCACTCCCCAGTGAAAAATGATGATAAATTTTGTTTTTTCCATTTAAAGGCTGGATTCTTCAGCCTCAATTCAAATGATAATGGTTAATGGAAGAATGGTATCTTATGAACTTGTAAAGTTAAATTTTAAACTGAGGGATTTTTCACTTTTTTTTTTTTATGATAACTTAAAGATTAAACAAACTTTGGTTACGGTGACCTTGTGTTCTTTCTAAATCTTACTGTACAAACAAGAAAAGCTTTAGGCCAGAATGAAGGTAAAAAGCATTGGAGAGAGGGTCCACATAGTATTTTTGGCTTCTCAGCATTGCTACAGATAAAGTGAGGAAACCTGTTTTAGGTTTGGGTAGCCCTTAAAAATGCAGACATTCTGAATGCTGTGGAGAAATATCAGTCACTTCAGGGGAATCTTGCTGAAGATCACAGAAACCTGTCAACATTGACTGAATTGAAAACTTTGACTATCTTTACGCATTGGAGGAATAGGAATTCCAGGGGTTTGCCAAAAATCGAAGGTGTAACACATTTCTGCTAGTTGGTGTCGGGCAAGTTAATATTATGCCTCAGTTTCCCTGTCCATAACCGGAGATAATGATTCCTGTCCTCCTGTAAATTGCTTTGGGAACTTTTGATTATGAAAGTTGAATATGATTATTCATTATGTTTGCTTCCTATGAATATTCTAGTGAATGTGTTTTGCAAGGGGATGATTAATTTTCAGCAAATATCGGAGACTTGAGAAAATGAGTTTATATCCTCATAAATATAAATGTTCTGTTTCATATATTGAGGAAATGTGACATATTTGTATTCCGTACAAATGAAGCCAGTATTCTCGAATGAGGAATGCTGAGCCCACATGTGTTAATCACATGTTCTTCCATGCCAAGAGCTATCAAGCTTCTATCATGCCAAAAGGGAATGATTCTGAGTGAGGAATGTATATATATTTTTAGACAAAAATAAGCAAGAGATGTAGATATAATCTATTATTTAGTAAGTTATCATTATTTCCACGTGTTACAGTGGTAAAACGTGTGATGTTTACAAGTTTTAAATACACAAAGAGTTATCAGTCAGCTGGCGTGGTATGACATAGGTCGTAACTATCCCATGCGTGTCACAAATGTCATTCTAGTGTAGCTGAAGGAAGAACACTGTTTAATAAGTATGTATTTCAGAAAGTCCTGGAATGTCAAAATTTGGAAATCTGTGGTTTGCTTTTATAGGCTTTTCCAGCGGTTAGTCACCCTGGCTGTGAAGAACATTTGCCTCACAGCTGAGTTATTCTTTCTTGCTAATGTTGCTCTCTTATTTTCTCTCCGTGAAGCTGCTTAGATAGTAGAATCACATAACAGTAGAGATCCCTTTTAGATAGGCTAAATACCTTTATCTACCAATAATAAGACACATGTTTCGAACCTCGAAATCATATTTGTGATGTATTTGCGCTTTCCCTCTAATTTCTCAGCTCTCTCTAAAGCTGTGGTTACCAGATGCTGTAGTCATTTGGACTGTAACATTGTCTTTTTCTTACTCTTTCCTCTTCTTTCTTTGTCATGTATTGAATTGGGATTTATTTCTGTTTGTAACTAGCATCATGACAGAGTACGTGAATTACCTTTCCACTTATTCTGTACTTCCTTGTCAGAATTGCAGCTTTTTCGGCTTCTGTCTGCCATTCCCTTGGTAGGACCTGTAGTCTGTGCTCCTCAGTCTATAATTCTGCTCTGTATTTGTTTCAGTGTAACTTACTTGAGACATAAAGTGTTTCCATATGGCTTCTGTTACTGTGCCATCCACAAATTTTATTAGGAGTGTTTGTGTTCAACTGTGTCATCAAAATGATTCTCGCTTTGTTGATTCTTTTCTTCCTGCATCCCTCCCTCTCACAATTACACTGTGATCTACCAGCATCTTTACTAAGGAACAACTTCTGTGTGTGTATATCTTTAAAAAAAAAAAACAACACAAAAAACCCCAAACTTGATGTAGAAGTGTTCATAACTAAAACCAAAACAACCCCAAACTAGTTCCTAGTAGAAATAATTAAATCTAATGAAATATATGCATATGCGTATGAAAACAAGTATCAATACTGTTATCTTCATCTTTCTATCGAAAAGCAACATGTAGGCCGTATCTTTTAAATTGTTTGAAAAACATACTTGCATAGGTTTAAGTGAATGTAGTTGCACTTCACTTCAAGAACCAGGAGTTAAGAAGCAAGTGAGAGCAAGAGGGACCCATCTCTATTTGTGTATGAAGAAAAACATTAGAATTCTTTATTACGGCTTTAATTTCTGTGCCCAGGAATCTGGGAGCGAAACAGCAAGACTGCTCAGAAATGAGCTACATCAGCAGAGACGCTTTCAGGGTTAGCCCTGAATTTAGTTGCTGGTATTTCTAAATAGCTCTTTTCATCAGCAATGAAGATTCAGCCATCCCTGGAAAGACAAATGTAAAGCTGTCTGTAATTCCTGTAAAGAAGTTTTAATTTCTAGTGATGAAACAGCAGAGGCATCACTGATATATGGGGAACAGAAGCCAGGGAAAGGTTTCAGGTAGTTCGAAACAACTAAGGCAGTAACAGAAGAATGTTGATGCAAGATTACTATAGCTTCACAAAAAAAGTTATTTTCATTTACAGGCGCTTAATAGAATAATCATTGCAGGCAGGCTGCAGGTCAGCAAACACTCCAACCCTCTCTAACAATCTGAAGGTTAGTTGGGGCGTTCAAGAAAAATTGAAAAAAACAACCAAACCAAACGCAGCAAAAGCAAGCCAAGAGGCCAAAGAGCTTTATAATTTTGTCAACTTTTATTTTATTTTTTTCAGAGGTGTGAATAGATATTGAATTGTGCCTGAAATGTATGATTGTTTTGTCACTCCTGCTGCACCAAGGGATTGTTTTCTTGGCAGTTATTGTTAAATAAAAACTGCCAGTGAAAGAGTTGAGCTGGAGGAACATATTTGAAAGATTCCTGCACAAGTCAAACTCGCTTAGCCCCTTAATCCCTTACATTGGCAGTTGAATCCAAGAGACGTGTAGTAGTGCACAGAGGAGCTATAAACAAACAAAGCTTGAAGCTCTTGGCACCTTAAAAAACTTGCTACTTTCTCGTAAACACATTGCAATAAAACAATAGCTACTGAACATTAGTGGAGAAAGAAATCAGCCATGAGAAACTTGAACTAGGTGGTCTTCCAGTTGTGGGGATAAAGCACCAAGAAAAAGGTTGAGATAAATCCTGCAAATACTGTCTGAGGTTTTTGAGGACTTATTAATAAAACACACTGGTAGAACATGAACATATGCAGAAAATGAAAGTGGTTGATCATTTGAATGGTAGAATATTTGTCTTACACACAGAGACACTCAATCCCCTGCAATTTAAATAGCTTGCTTTGATTACACATTATATTACCACTGCCTTACCACCTTTTCTTAGCCCATAATTGCTCACATTCTGCAACCTTTTTGCTACAGAATATGGGAAAAAATTAAATAAGATTAGATGTCACATTTTTAAAGTGCAGTGATGACAGCAAGGATTCATTCTTGTAATTAAGAACATTTCACTGTGAATAGTTTGAGTATCCTGTTAAAAATGCAATGTGAAGAACTTTTGTGCTGACTTAATGATGCATATGCCTAAAACTGGAAAAGGAGCATTTGAAATTGTTGAGTTTTAGTGGATTGAAACTCTACTACATTAAAAACATTGCAGTCCTGTAAAATACAGACCAAGCTAGAAGTACTATGTAAAATAGATGGCAAATGGACGAATTAAAATTCTTCAGCTGGCTCCTTTATATTTGTAAAAGGTATTTATTGGTGGGAACAACTATATCCTTCTATTATGATTTTTTTAGTAGGTGGGGTGGTTAGGTAAGGAATTAGGAGAAAAATTGCAGAAGGAGATTAAACAAGATTAAGCTGTTTAAAACTGAATTTGCTAGTTACCTTTTGTACTTTAGTTTGCCTTTGTTTTGATTTAGCATCCTATACATTTCCCTTTCTGACATCTGTGATTTAAATCTACTCTCATGATGCCTTTAAATAGTTTCCTAGATCTTAGATTAATTAACTAGTTAATACCCGCTGATGAACACGTTGGAAAAACAGTTCATTGGTTTTCCCTTGTTGTGAATCTAATTACGGATGCCTAGGATACACCTTCATCAACCTAAACTTTCAGAGTGATGGGAGTACCAGTTTGCCTTCTTTTTGCTCTCTCTTTTGGGGTAAGATTGGCATGAGACAGAGGGGAACAGCTGAAGACCTGTGGTTTAGCAAGTGCTTTCAGTAAGTAGGCAAGGGCTTGCCTGAAGAAGCAGACCAGATGTCACACCAGAAAGGGGAATTCTTTCGTATTATTTTAAGAAGCAATAGAAGGAAAAGCTCTAGAGGATAAGATTGATATCTCTGGGAGCCTTACAGGACTGTCTTAAACCTCAAGTTACTTCCCTATATATGCTTAGTAAATTCTGTGTGGGAAAAGCATTAGGTGTTGTGCTTGTGTAACTCACTTCATTTGTATAAACCTACTCCTTGGAGAAGTTAGTAAAACATATTCTGGTGTGCCTGTGAGGTGAGGATTGCAAAATCGTGTCCCATAAGAGTGCATACTACATGCAATCTTGTTAGCAACGAAATTTAATAAATCCCTTGTCTCCAGGCTTCCCCAGGTGACTTTGCATCCCAAGCTGCATCATTTTCAGAGCACAGTGCATCCTCGACACGGATTCTGCAGGGCAGGGAGAGGCTTCCTCTGTGCACCCTCCTCCCTGTCTGCTGAACAGCCTGGGAACTGGAGGGCATGAAGACGGCAACTTTTGGACATATATCTACCTTTGTAAAGTGGTTCTGCTAAATCAGTGGCCTATCTGAACAGTTTTCAGGTTTACTTAAGTCTGGAAGCAGCAGGGGTGGCAGCATTATTTCTAAATCAGTGTAACTCTATATTGTGCGAGCGTAGCAGTGAGGTCTCTGATGGCCTGGGATCTTCTGCATCATGAATTATCCTAGAGGTGTCCAACATTTAATAGTGCCAGTTGATGTCACCTCTCATAAGATACAGGATTTCATTTTTTTGTTGTTGTTCTGACAATGGTCCCCATGGAAGTCAGAACTGCTAGAGAGATGTTAAGTAGCCACTGCAAGAGACTGAAATCCTCCCGGGTAGCTCGTGTGCAACACAGGCAACAGAACACGCACACGCCATAATGTGTGATTAATATACCATAATGTATTAATCATGTGCCCCACTACTATCATTTCTAGAGTTCAGAAAAATTATGATTTGTTGTCTAAGTGTGAACTAAACAGACATTCCCTATTTATCTTGCAATACTCAAAAAGCCTTCAGGTCAGATTAATATTTTAATTGCGTGTTTTCCATCCACGTCCGAGGTTTGTTCACTGTTTTGCATTCACTACGTCATAATTTTGTCCTAGAATTCATGGGGGAGTTAGTTTCACTTGCATGAAGATCTCTTCATGCTGTTCTGTCAGTGAAAAGGAGACTTAAAGTGGGAGTAAATTACACTAATATCCAGTGCTGTTACATTGTCAAAGAGATGTAAAGCAGTATTATTGTAGTTGAATGTTATGTCCATCTCCTCATTTCAGTTCTCAACAACAACAAAAAATTCTCTCCTTAGCTAAAAGGCTACAGCAGGAAGTGGGGACCTAACTAACTTAAATTAATGGAAATGGCCATAATGGGAGGGACCTGTAATGTGTTTAAAGAAATTGTGATTTGGTGGTCAAGCATTGTATGGTAACAGGACAGCTCTTTAAATCCATTTAGGATCTTCCTACCTGCTGGGTAGGAATCCAGTGCCATCACTAAAGGACAAGGAAGCTATTTATTCAGTTTTTAGTCTGTATATTCCACCGCATTGATTTTCATTGAAGTGAGCAATATCTTTCCTTTCATGAAGGATTACTTTATAAAGCACTCTTAAAATTTCTGATCTTGATTTTTTGGTAGTGCTGACTGCTAACCAATATATATTTTATGAATAATATATTTTAGTATGAATATTGGAATCAAATTTAGTATGAATTATTATTAATAATATATTTCAGATTCAAAAGCAATCACTAATACTAGAGCATTTGATGCTCTGGATTTCCCTTACCATATAAAAGCCTTCTCTATGCATGTGGACTTACATTATCTGTTTAAAAACATAAATATGTAAGTTTTGGTTCTAAATATTTTACTTTATGTCTTTTGTCCTACATTTAACTTCACAGACTCATGACAAAGTGACCATGTTATGGTTTTGAAGAATTGAATTTATATTTTTAGAGCAAGTGTGTGATGTAGCTGTTGGTGATGCTGGAAATTTCAAAAGCCAGCTTCACAAATGAGTTTTACAACAGTTGTGTGAACTGGCAAGTCAGTGGTTGGTTCTTGTTTTTATGGAAAGAAGTAATTTAAGAATGTGTTCAGGCTGAGCTTTGAAGGAGGGGGAGAGGAAATTAAATGCTTTTATGATACTTTTAAAAAGTAAAAACGGCAGTGTATGGAAAGTAGATTGTTATGCAAATGAGAAATTTGAGAATGCTTGTAGAAAGGTTGCAGTAAGTGAAATAAAGGAAGACAAATTTTGCTCACAGAAGTTTGGACCAGCAGTAGTTCTGGCCATGTAGAGTTGTACAATATCTGTCACAGCAAAATTATAGTCATTTGATGAGGACTCTTAGATATTCCTATAATATTAATGGCATTATGCCACTAAGTCTGATCATATGCATAACATTTCTTAATAAAATAATTTCATACAAAACATGCCCTCAAGAATAAATACAGGTCTATACCATTCTGTTTCTGTCCTGTGCCTAATGGAAAAAGGATTAACTCCATTATCTCTCACTCAAGGTAGAAATGTGTGGTGTTCAGGGTCATTACTGCAACTCGAACTGTCTCCTTAAAGTGTAACCTTAAACACATGCAGAACAGATGCTGCAGAAAAGACTCTCTTCTGATACAATAGAAGTGACAATTCGGAAAAAAGTTATGTTTACAGTCTCTTCACTACGCCTGTATTTTTGGAGCCTAAAACAAAAACAAAGTATATATTGGTGACACTTGCTTTTGGATGAAGAATAGATTTTGTAGACCATGAGTCTTATTTCAGAAAGAGAATCAAATTCATGTACAGACCAAGGCATTGTTATGGACCTATAGACTTCTATGGAATTTGTAGACTCCAGATGTACACAAAATGTGAAGTGTAAGATGCAAGGAGGGTTTCTTTAGAAGTGAAAGTCAAGCAGATGTTTCATGCTTGCTGCTGAAAAGATAGAATGGCTGCAATAATTTTACAGAATCAATAGAAACAGAAAAGTGTATCAAAGAAAATGTTTCTGATTCTGTACTTTCTCGTAACCCAGCAGTGATCACGAATGGCTTTAGGCCTGGTAAATGTGGACAATGCTGGATGAAGATGTCATTTGTAGCTGCCTTTTTTTGATGAAGGGCCCACAAAACAGGAAATTCAGTAGCGGCCATCGAAGTTAGGCTTTTTCTTCAGGTGGGTGGCAAAAACCAAAAAGGTACCAAAGAAAGAAGTCAGGTGAAGGGGGATGGGACTGAGGGGTCTGGCCACGTGAGCTCGGCTGGGTGTGTGATTCAATCCATGCACTACGTATAGACAATACCATCTGAGTCTCTGGCCTTTGGCTTTTGGTACCTGTGGCCAAATAGTAATACAAGTCTTAGATGTGCAGCCTGGCAGCTGTAGTGGGTCACTTGCTCTTTTCAGCCCACGCTTTCTTTTAACGTCAGTGTGAAATTCAGATCTCAAAACCAGCATATTGAAGGAAGAAAGCAAGATGGAAAGAGCAATTCCTTTCATTATTTTATTCACTAATTGGGCTTAGTTTCCAGCATAGCTATTTTGGTCCATTAATTTCTGGCTTCGTGCTCCCCTTGTTTACCAGAAATTATCTCAACACAGCTGTTTGTTTTTTTGAGCAGGAATTTTTGGTTTGGACTAATTCAGTCTTTCTGTCTTCAGGTTTTGTCGACTTCAGTAAAATGGTTTTATGCATCAGCCTGAAGTTTTCTTTCCTTGGGTAGCTAAAGTAGATTTCTCTGTGGAACAGGAGCTATAGAAAACAGTAGTAGTGTTGTCTTTATTTCTCTGTCACATAGTTGCTATTCTAATTTGTTCTTTTTGCCTCTATTTTTTGATAATCTCTAGGAAACTGGAGCAAAAACGATATAAAAAGAAAAGTCAGTTTAGGAACATATGAACCTTACTTTATATTCCAACATAAATTTTAGCACTCTGCCTTTGCTTAAGAAAAAATGTGGAGGAAGATTAAATTTACTGTGTATACTTAAACATACCACTTTTTTAACTGAAGCGGTTGTGCCAAGAGCGTGGTTGTTTGGTAAGCAGCATTCACATGCCCGCAAACTGCGGTGGTGGAGGAAACACCCTACATCTTCATCTCATATGCAGAAACAAAAAAGGGTAGAGAGAAGGGCAATAACTTTGTGCAGCTTAAAAGTAGCAAGTAGCTAAAGTTCCACTAGATCAATAGATTTCTCTTCTTGTCCAGAGATTTACAGTTTTTAATAGAAAGACTTGTGATATATTTCCATGATTAAGGATGCTATCGTGACATAAAATTCAGTGGTTATGCGAAACAGCATAATGTCATTGTCCACAGATTCCAGATTAGAAGTTGTAGGGAAAATAGAGCTCTACAAATCTGTATTTTATCTTTTATAATATTCACTAAAGCTTTACAGCAGGCTTAATCAGTTGAACATGAATTAATGATGGTTATCAAACAAAAAAATAATGAATTCCAAATAAATACTTATTGCATAATTGAAGTCACAAGAATTTTCTATGAATAAAATATATTTGTATTTACAATGCATAAATTCAGTTGTGACACTGTAGGCCATAAACAGCTTTCTGATGGAAGTATTGATGAGCTATGTTAAATTAGTAATAGCATGAATACATTTCTTAATTATGTCACCAACTTTGTGTGCAGGAATGTTGTTTAAAATGAATTGGGTACCATTTATTTTGTCTGCGCTAGAATAGGAAAATGGTAGTTTGTTTTTGTTTTTAAACTGTAACATATGGTCAGGAGCCTCAGTTAAGGACAGAATAATTCAAATGAGTCTTTTTGTATGTGTGTATACATGCAGGGCATGTGATGCAGTTTACTTCTGCTTTGCTAAAGACAGTCCAGATCATTTTTTCATTGATGAAATAATTAGCATATATCCACCTGTGTTGCCAAAAACTTAAATATGCTACTCTGGACCTTCTTAAAGAGCAAGACAGAATATATCAGAAAGCTGCATGTTGCAGCATCAACGGAAAAAGTCTTACAGTTTTTAAAACAAAGAAACAAACAAAAAGCTAAAAGTATAATTTGGATTATTCAGGGGTCGTTCTGGAGTCAGCAAAGTCATCCTGTGTATCTGAGACCATCAGTTCTTGGGCAATATTCAGCATTAAGAAAAGGGAAGCTTCAAAAGAACGACAGCTTTGCTGTGCACAGGTTTCTGTGAGATCGTGCTGTGCCCTGTAGTGGTCAGGGGCTTACTTGGTGGCTGAGTTAATGTGGGATCTTTGTAAAACACATCTTCTTTTTGCACATCAGTCTCCCATTTCCTATTTGTAAAATCAGAATAACTCTCACCTACACAGCTGGGGCAGCATGAAGTTTATTTTTAATTTTTAATCCATCAAGCTGAGCAATCCTCAGGCACTGCAGTGTTTTTGAATGATGATTTGAGTGCTTCCAGTTGAATTAGCATCACACATCTCAGTAAACAGCATGGATGGGAAATTTGCTTTCTAATATATGTTGAGCATAAACCACATTCCACTTTGGAAGCAGTGTTATCACTATTGCTATCCTGATCCGAGAGCCCTAGTTATGGATCATAGTAAAATCCTTCTTGTAAAAAGCTCTGGAAAAGAAACAGATAAATAGAAAAGGAAGGAAGTGCAAGAGCATGATCAGCAGAAGCCTTAACATGTCAACAATCTTATTATGTTTTGTTCTTCTTCTTTTCCTCAGCAAATGGGACCTTTAAGGAGATAATTGTAGAACAAATGAGCATTGTAAGACGGAGCCACCCTTAAGTAAGAAGTACAAAGTGGTAAGTGTTCAAATAAGTTTGTTTAAAAATGTTACTGAGGTGGGTAAAAGAAAGCTGGAGGAGTACAAGGCAAAGTGCAATGGGTGGGAAATGAAGAGAGGCTGGAATGGTGTGAGCAAGTGACAGAGAAGTGCAAAAAAGACTTCTGTTTGAGACAAGAAGAATCTGATGGGGTAACCAACTTGAAGAATGTCGACTAGATCTTACGTCAATCTACGATGGTATCAAACTATGGGCGACAGAGGGGATGTATGTATGCCTTTGTGAGCCTTGCAGAACTAGTGATGTCCCAAACTTTCTAACTGAAGTGGATAAATAAGGGGACTATTAATGCAAGGATTAATTTTCCTTGTTGCCCTCCTACCACTCAGAAAGAATTTCTGAAGAACGAAACCATGTCGGAAAAAATATTTGAGTGAAGGGCAGAGTGAAAAAATGTGATCCATAGAATCATTTTGGTTAGAAGAGACCCTCAGGATCATTGAGTCCAACCATAACTTGACCTAACTCTAGCACTAACCCGTGTCCCTGAGATCTTCATCTAAATGTCTTTTAAACACCTCCAGGGATGGTGACTGCACCACTTCCTGGGTGAAGTAGGAACCCTCCTCCTTCTGCGCCGGGCAGGAATGTGCTGCCATTTCCCCTCGTTCCTGCAGTTGCTGCACTCCACATGCTGAACCTCATGCCTGTTGGACAGAGGCACCTGGGGAGGCAGGGTGGGGGGGGGGGGGTTTCTTCTGCCACCCCTAGTGCGGACGTGCTTCCGTTCGTCCCTTTCCCTTGACCTGCCCTCTTCAGTGAGGCAAGGGGAGGACACGGGAATCCCTTGACCTTCATTTCTTGCTGGTGGTCTGATCTGCCCCCGGGTGGCCAGAGCTTGATTCCGCCATTTGATCTCTTTTTCCAGCTCCCTGATACTTCTCAACCTTTCCACCTCCTCTTGCAGCTCTAGTACCACGCTGATCAGGTCATCCAGGTGCTCACACCTCACACAACTGCTTTCTGTATTACCACTCTATACCAGTGAAAGGTTCTAACACGCTCTGCAGCCTGAGGTCTGTGTGGCTGCATGTTCCCATGGCAGCTCTGTCTGAGTTGCCACCTCCTTCCTGCTGAGTGCGGAGTACTTACCTTTGCCCCAAGTGGATACCATAGTCAGCTCCTTCTGCGAGGGTGAGAACAGCCAGGTGAGATAAATCACTTGAGCTTCCCTGCCTGTGTGAACTGCTGCGCTAACTGCTTTGCCCCGTTTGCTGTCCCTGGTCGCCTGCGCTCCCTAGGAGGGCGTTTCAACCTCCCTGTGTAGCTCTTGGCAATGCCCCTTGCGGGTGGGTCAGCCCCTCTCTCTTGAG
The DNA here is from genome assembly GCA_013399365.1 of Pampusana beccarii. Lineage (NCBI taxonomy): Eukaryota > Metazoa > Chordata > Aves > Columbiformes > Columbidae > Pampusana > Pampusana beccarii. The sequence goes on along the minus strand of VWYH01001668.1, from coordinate 464,107 downwards.
ATCAGCTGCTTTTCACAGTGATTCTCTGGGCAGGACCGTGGCTCCGGGATCTCCCCCTCGCCTCTCCAATCTGTGCTCAGCCTCAGCTCTTCCCATAGCCACTGCTGTGCATGTTGGTCCAGCGCGTTTAAATCACCCACGGTTGCTCTGTAGTCACTGCTGCACTTGTCGCTCGCCACTGACTCAAATGATTCTACAATGCCAGGATTTTAGTACCAAAGCATGAGAGGTGGCAAATTAATAACACATTAATTTCTATCCCTTTGTAATTCCCAAGTGCTTAGAAGCTCTGACTGCAAAAGGGGGCAGGGCAGCTGAGCAATGCCAGGCAAAATGAAAGCTATCTTGATACAGAACATTAGAGTATAATTGAAAGAAGATGCACTTTTAAATTGAATGCCCATCCTAGATCCAAAATGACAAGAGTAGCTCCATTTGCAATAGAATAAAGGCTTAAACCAGTCCTATGTAAGAGTGCGATGTCAGCTCTCATTACACACTTGGTCTTCTGCTGGCTTGTGAAGAAAGGTACCAGGGCCACTGAGCAACTGCTAAGATAAGTCATATCCCAACATTTCTAAGAAAGTCCAGTGCTATAAAGCTTGACACTAACAATAGCCACAAAAAGATGTCTGAAAATGTCATGAATGACTGAATTTGAAAAGCTGGAGACCTCAGAACAGTGTCAGTGAAACAGATGTGCAGACAAAACAAGTACCTTAAAAAATGAAGTTAATCACTCAAAAAATCATTCAAAATATTAAATGAATCAATACCTTTTTCTGCAGTGTACTGCCAAGGGAACCACTCTTTTCTAATCCGCGGTGCACCCCTTTGTGAAGTGGTATTTGGTGCTTCATCAGGCTCCATGTTCCTCTTACCAAGATGAAGAGAATTCACTGCACTTGCGTTAAGATCTGAATAGGTTAACACGGGCAGAAGTGCTTCTGATTTATGAGAATTGTGACTCGAGCACTCAAAGCAGTAGAGCACCCTCTGTAGAAATGTTGAAATGCTTCAAGTCACAATTCTGCCCTTGGTCTATCAAGAAGTTTCCAGAACTGGTCTAAGAAATACATCTTATTGAGAAGTGATGAAGTTTTTCATCTTGCACGTCAAAAATTTACCAGGAAAAAAGGTAGCATAGGTTAGCATAGACAGTATCTCCACATTTTTCTTCCTTTCTTGTATTTTATAAATGTTGTTTAAAGGCATGAGTACAAATTATAGACCTTATATGCTTCATCTTTATGTTCCACTAGTTAGGAAAAGTTCAAAAATATAAAATTGAGAGAGCTTTTTTTTTTTTCTTGGAATAATGACAAACTAGAATGTGGTTTACAGTGCTGCTTAAACTCTTGATTCACCTGGCCCTGGATTCTGACAGAGGCCAGCACTAGGTGCCCGAGAGGAAGATTGGAGAGCCTCCCGCTCAGCAGTTCTAGTAAAATCTGTTTTCCAAATAAGTATTTCCAACAAAAGAGCCAAACTAACACGCAGAAACAGCTTCATTTTTGTCCTAAGATTTGCAACATTTAGGTCTTATTTAGACTGAGGACAAAGAAAGAGTAAGATTTTTCACTTTATTGCCCCTATTTCATCAGTAGCAGGAATAGGTGAGAATAATTACAGTACAGAGCATAAAACTGTCTGCCTCCCTAATCTGCAACTTGATTATTCCGTATAAATTTTCAACTGAAACTAAAATCTGCAATATTTATACTATGGCATGAAGCTGCAACAATGTGACACCTCTCTATTTACTTATGCTATTTCTGTCCACAAAAGAACTGAGATTTTGTGTCATTTTGCTCTTTACAGTCTGTAAGAAAATAACACAGACTTTACCCTTCACAAATCCATTTTACTGTAGCATGTTATTTTGAAGTTACGTAATATTTTGATCTTATACCCATGTGCAAGAATCATTAAAAACAAAACCCAGCAGTATCTGTGGGTTAGATTTTGAGGAGAAAAATAACACGGCACAGAATATTCCTTAGAAGAATTTAGCAAGAACACCGCTATTCTAGGACTTGAAAAGAGCAAACTTTTACGTCCTTGTGGCAGTGCCAGTTGTGTTCTGTTTTTCAAATGTTGTCAAAAATTATAAAGCATAAAAGCTTTCAAGCACTGAAGATTAATCCTCCCTCCCAGAAAGATATAGATTGTAGTCAAATTCTATAAACCTCATTTTGCTTCCAGCTACATATTTTTAAGTATAATTCTGAAGCAATATCAAAAGCAGATGGTGCAACAGCAGCATTGAAAAAGCATTTGGTGTATTGTAAGTGTCAGGTTAGAATTCACAACCTGATGAATTGCCCACAAGTTCAGTGCTAAAATGGTGCCATTTCTATTTTAAAATAACTAAGTTAGAAACTATTTTCAGAACTAGAATTAAAGTAAAAAAGAAAATAAATAACCCATATGTCCCTTGTTGTTTTTAAATATTTAAGTGTCAACTGGAGTTGTGAAAGCAACCATTATGTGTATTGTATTGCTCTAAAGCTTTCCATTTGTTCAGAATTTTCATGCTGTGTGAGCAGTGTGTTCGAAGGCCTTTGCAGCTGCTATTGCCAGCATATACGGTAGACTGGAGTTTTACATAATACTTCAGGAGCAAATAAAATCAGCTTTGAAATAAACTTCGTTTTAAAGGTATCAAATTCTCAACAATACCACCAGCTGGAACTGGAGAAATCTTCCTCAGATGATGGATAAAAATTGACCTTTCTAATTATGACATATGCCAAGTGCTGAAGCCATTAATGTTCAGTTTCCTCACAGCTGTAAGGCTACACAATGCTATTTTATATTTATATTCAGGAATGAAAAAAAATTAGGACTTATTTCATACTAAAGATAAGAGGAGCCAGCTCCCATTTAGCTGGTATTTCCCACAAAGAAATTTGAGCGTTTACACCTGTATTTCAGTACCAGATGATTCATGGAGCTTCATTTAGAAGCTCAGAAGACAGAGCGCTGTAAGAATCTCTAGAATAAGAAGTTTCCAGAGAACGAGAAACTGCTTATTCCAGAGTTTCTCTGCTCTCGTCGTTACAGAGACAATCCCCCACTGGCAGCTCAGTGGCAAAAGACCTGTGTGGATTTGCCATGTGACAGCACCAGTTACCTTGTCGATGACAATGCAGCCAGGCAGCTTCTTCGGGAGGAGAGCCAAGCATTGATTTGTTTCTGGAGCTATGCTTGTTCCTCGGAAGCCCTGTGGGCGTTGGGAAACTTGGAAATGCAGAGCAGAGCTTGCTTCCGAACATGCTGCCATGCTGGAACAGATGCTTTTGTAATGGCAACCAGTAGGCTGTGACACTCGTGTGTTCAGCGCTGGTGTCGCGAGTCTCCATGGGGTGGTGGTAATGACAGCACGTGAATCCTTAGGCTGGCTTTACTGAATTACTTTGACATTTCAGTTGTGCCTTTGCTTGTCACCTGTAATGCTCTTGCGGGGCTTAGCTCTAGGTTTTGGTTTTTATTAGTCAGATTCTGACTTGGAAATACGTTTGAAAAGAGGGAGATACCTACCCCTGTTGCTTTGGACACCATTATCAGCAGTCTGGTACTTGACTTATACGAAGCCATATTCAGTAATAAAACTTCCAAATCTGTACTGTGAGTTTGGTGCATCTTCAGTGTGAAGTGGAAAGACAGCAGCATTGCAGTCACCAGGGGCATCGCAGGGAAAGGTGAAAGAGATGAGGTCTTTCTGCTAAGAATATGAGAAGCTTCCTCCTGTATGCTTTTGTATGGTTGCCAATACGTTGACCAATGGAGATGCCATCTGCTTCTCAAGAGACTATAAAAATGAGATGCCTAGCTAGAAGTGTTCCACTGCATGACAGGTTTATCGCTATAAACATGCTACATGGGCAAGTTGTTTGGAAGAGATCCGAAATGCTATTCTAAAAAAAAAAAAATCCAATTCTGAAGTGAGGAAAAGACAAAGGGGGGGATCTTTATACATGAGTGTTTTGTTTTGTTTTGTTTTTTGTCTGCTATGAAACACAGCTGATCTTTAATCAAAACTTCAGTGAATTTAATATATACTGTAGGTATTTCAGTACCTACAACCTTATTTCTTGCTTGTTTTCTTGAAACAAAGATAACCTCTCCTAGGATTTGTTTTTACTGAAATGTGGTTCATGTGTTTCCTGAGCTTGGGAGGGTGATGCCGGGAGGCTGCTCTGGGCGGACGTGTGGGGAGTTGTTTCCCATCTGTCCCTCAAAAACGCTGGCCCTGAGTATCCACCCTGTGAGCAGGTGCCTCTGAGCAGGTCAGTGCCAACGCCGGACTCCGCCGTGCTGCAGGGGAGGGACGGAGGCTCTCGGGTTGTCACCGTGGCATGTAATAGAGCAGGGGTGTCCAACTCATTTTCAGTGGGGGCCACATCAGCCTCGCAAAGGGCCGAATGCTGTTTTAGGGCTGTATAAGTGTAACTAGTCCTACATTTATACAGTCCTAAAATTGCATTCAGCCCTTTGAAGGCAACCGTGAGGCTGACATGGTCCCCAGTGAAAATGAGATTGACACCCCTGTAGTAGAGCACGTGTTAACTGCTAACTGGAGGGCAGTTGTATTTTCTTGTATTTTCTCCTCTTTCCTTTGGGCTAAGTCAGTGTTCTTCTAATTGATTAAATGTAGCCTTAGCAGAAAAGTTGAAGATCATCTACAGCTTTATCTTATTCAGAGCTTAGTGTTTAAATTACCAGTAGTGCTAAGCAAAGACTTAACGAAGGAGATGTTTGTGGATGCTTTACATATTTGCACCGAAAGCATGGCAGATATCTGTAGTTCAAACTAGCACCTTGGTATGGAGGGTTTGGCTGACTTCAGCTGTAAATGTGCTGAGCAATACCCAGACCCACTATCATAGAACTTGCCATCCAAATCCCTTTTTTGGCTCCAGGAGTCAAAGCAGAAGTGTGTATTGCTAACTAATGTGCAACGGTGAGCTAATAAGAGGTTTGCATATATGTGCAGGAAAGGTGACTTTGTCTTTCGCAGTGAGACTTGACCTGGGACTACCAAAACCAGTTATTGTTAAGATCTTTGTGTTACGGGATGAATGATCAAGTAGTATGATGTAGAATTTGTTTGCTTTTAGCTTATATAGCTGTAATTTTTTATGGAATCCTGTTGTTCTAACCTTTCCTGGCCTTCTGAGGTTAATGTTGAAAAAAAAGTCAGCATTTAAAAAAGGCCTGAAAATTTCCAAGTGAACGAAGAGATTATCTAACTGATATGGAAATGAATAAAGGTTTGGGGGGATCTGTAGCTGTTTCCCCTCGCTGCTTTAGGTATGCTTGTGGTGACGAAAAATTTGCTGTCTGACACCTGATGGGCAGCTTAATGCAAAATGAGTGGGCAGAACTGATACCATATTCCAGAAAATCTGGCTGGTGTTAATTGTCATCAGCAGCGTGACCAGAGTCAAAGAGGAGAGGGATCAAAGCAATTATCCTTGATCCTCTTCTGCTATTTGAGGGTCCTGGAGAGGGATACAGCCGCTTGCTTCACTCAGTATGTCTTGCAGCTGCTTTCTGGCAAAAGGGGTGACCTTTCGTTTTTTTTTAACCGGTGAAAAAAAAATAAGCGGGGTTTATGCCCTTACTGCTCTCAGTTGTGATATGCTGTATTCTTTCTTAGGATGTATTATTTCTTCAGATGATAATAATATGTGATATCTAAATACAGGTTGATTCTGGAGTCCAAAATCAAGGGAAGACGATACTTCCGAATAGATACTTCCTGATACACTGGCCCTGTCACAAAAAGAAAGCGTTGAGGCGGTTTTACTTAACTTCTCTACACCAAGTGTCTCATACTGTTACGTGCTGGGGTTAGTTGCCTTGGAAACAAGTGACTGCGCACATGCAGCACGCAGAAGGTCCGCAGCTTGTGGACGTGGCCCTTGGGGGCCCCATTACAGAATTTCTTATGTTTAGAAATACTTTGTAACAAGGCCCCTGGTGTCACTTATTAGCAGTAAAGTGTACAGCAGCCTTCATCAGCATCAACTACCAATTTGTTTCTTATGGAAATGAATCCACGTTGATGGCGTATAAGATTTTTTGGAGATTTTGTGCTGGAACAGAATTCTCGCTCTTTTTATGCTGCCACTTGACACACACTTCTCTAATTTGCGTACTTTTCTATTCGTTATATTGATTTCGGCCTTCTCGGTGAAATGAAGTAACGACTTGCAAGGGGAAGGTGGGCAGAGATGTAGGAAATAATTTTGTATAGAGGCATTTTGTCTGCACCGTGATGTGCCTTCAATTACAGCATTGGAGTGAAGCAATTTTAATCTTCACTGCCTGCCCAATTTGCTTTCTTTTTAAGAAAAGTTTCATGCCTTCATCTTTACTAAATATTGTTTTGATTTCTTTTAAAATGCAAGCTAAAACATTAACTTTTAAGGGAATGCTATCTAAATGAATGTAGGCCTATTTGACCTTTTTCTATTATCACATAGGAAGTACAGAGGTGAATAAGATATTTCAAAGGCTATAAACTAGCCAGGCATCTGATATAGTCAAACCTTCAGTTACAAGGCAAGTTCTGGACAAAAAAGCTCAGGTTTAGGGGTACAGATGAGTCTCTGTTTTGGTTTTGTGGGATTTTTTGTGCTGGGGGGAGGTGGTGAAGGCAGTCCTGTCCCAAGGGCTGGAGCATCCGATTATGGAGGCACAGGAACCTCAGATGCTGCTGTTGTGGCTTCCATGGGGGCTCTGCCCCTCTTATGCAGTGGGGGCTTAGCAAACAGCAGCTTGGTGCTGCTGAACCAACTAAATCCTCTGTCGTGTTGTCTCACAGGCTGAAGACCGCAATGAGCGGAGGTTGTGGGTTCTCCAAGGCATTTCTGTCCCCATCCCCTCCATGGTGGAAATGCATTAATTTCTCTTGAGATCCGACATCCTGCTATCTTTCTGAAAGAAAAAGAGGGAAAGAAAGAAGGACATTTCCCTCTTTGTGTTGAGTAGGTTTGTTTCTTTCACTGACAGTTGTGAGATATTTGAAGGGAATGGCTAGATACTACTGGAGGAACCAGACAAATCCGAGAATTTAATTTTAAACACAAAGATCTTCTGCTATTATCTTTTAATTAAAAAACTCAGAAAATACAAGCCTGAAATGCTGAAAGAAATGAGAAGCACATACTCAATAGTTGGCCTTTTCAAGCAATCACAGTTCTGGGGTCTTTAAGAGCCTCTTTGCTTCAGGGTTGAATTCCTATAATCTAAGCTGTGCATACACTACTATATACCAAGATCAGTATCTTTTGAGTAAACTGCTTTCTTGTCATTAAGACTTGACATTTCTGTTCATTGTAGCTGCCTCACTGCAATAAACTTTCCCTGGAGGATATACAAACTCTATTTTCAGACATGAATACCAGGAAGGGGCTGCATATGAAACAGGGAGAAGAAATTATTCTTGTTCACAGATGATGACTGGAGAGGAACACAAGTTACTGACATATGCTACACATTTTCAGACAAGAGGGGATATAGAAATCAGAGAAACAAGATGGACTGTTAGGTTTTTGGTCTTCTGGAATCTCTCATGGTATGGGTTCATTTTCCTATGGAAAATTTTCTTAGGTTTTGTACAGTCAAGTTTTAGACATCTCTAGTGATAGAACATCTGACAATTTCATTGTGATATTGTACTAGAGCCACTATATTTCACCAATAGCCTCCTAATATTCTATATAGAAGAAAAAAAAAAAGAAAAAGTTTCCCTATGGAGAAATACTAATGATACTGCAGAAACTGAGCCTATAAAGATCCTGTAAGGAAAAAGAATGGCAAAACTTCAGGGACAGGAAAAAAGATTACATTCAAAATGGCAAACAATGGAAGGAGAGAGTCCTTTAACAGGAACAAATCTAATTTGCTTGAACTTCATTGTGTAAAAGCTCTCAATTTCTGTAACCTGTTTTTCTTCCACTATTGTCTGTTAATTACAGTGAAAACGTCATTTGAATACCTGATATAATTTATAATCGGATCTCATTCATTGTTGCTCCTGATACTCTCATCATTAAAATTCTTATTTATATATATGTGCATGTTTTTAATATTAAAAAACCTGTGAACTGCACACAGTAAACAAACCCAAGACCAGTAAATACCACCAACAAAAATCCTTCAATTTCAAATCGTATTTCTGGAAAAGAAGAGTTAGGTAGGTTATCAGTGTGATTTCACATTGCCCTCTAACCTTTCCTCATTTATTCTAATTCTCTCTGAGCTATAGTTATACTTTTATCTATACCCTATGGTTGTCAGGGATGTCGAGGCTATATTTGCTTTCCCGTGGCCGCATCCTTTATCCTGGCTACTGGGGACAGAAATTGAGTATTTGCTTGTCTGCCCAGCAGAGATTACTTTTGCATGAGAGCAAGTAAAATAATCAAATTTCCTCCTTTTTATGCTTGGATCTTCCACACAGTATCTCTGGGCATTCTCTTTCCAAGTTATTTAGAATGAAGCAAGCTATTGCAATATCAGAAAAAACACTGTAATAATTTTCTTTCTTACCTTTTTTTTAAAACTCTAGAAAGTTCAGAGCTCTAATGACATTTTTTGTATAATAATTTCAAAATAATTATGGTAATTTTGTTTAATTTTGTATTGATGCTTGCTAAACTAAGAAATAGCCGAAGAGATTACAATCTCCAAGTTATTTGAAATACATTTTTAGTTAATCTTCATTGCAATGGCATAGTAAGAGAAATACGCTCAAAAGAAGGTAGAACTCGGAAATGGTAATAACTGTTCATGCTGTGTGTAATGTTCTTTCAATTAACAATCCTTGTAAGTAAGTGTTCACCTAATATAGAATGTCATATTAATTGAGAGAGGATTGTCCCATGAACCGCTTAGATACAGTAAAAATTTTTTATGCTTTCTTCCACATTCGATGTTCCTTAGTACTGACCGAAGCCTGCTCATCTAAAAGTGTCAAAAAAAGGTGTAAGGGGAGCATTGTGGAATCAAGTGTCCCAGTGGAAATTCTGACATTTTCCAGTGAGTTCTGTCTGTCTGTTTTGCTTTTGTACACACAGAAATGAGTTCACAGGGCTCAGAATCTTGGAGACGGAGGCAGCCAGATGTGAATGGAGCAGATGTGTCTCCAGCCGAGCCTCCCAAAGGGCTCCTCCTGGGTGGTATCACCAGTGGCCGCATTCACTCCTCCTATCCCTTACTACTTAAAACCAAATCAAAATGAATGCTATTTTCTTTGTGTCCCTCAAATCTGTGTTTCTGGTGCAGCCCTGCCTGGCTCTCACATTGGAAACAGCTCTTCGCAATTGGCTCATGTTTGGGTGATATTGATCAGCTCACTTTAGCTGTCAGTCTTTTAATTAAAATATGAAAAAGAGGATCATTAAATATTTCTGGGTTCCCTGTGCGTATTAGAACTCTAATATTTAGTATAAGAAAATACATGGAGGCAGGAGCTGATTGAAACAAGACCCTACTAAAGGTGCAGATGGGTGAAAAGGAACAGATCATGGTTACAAAATAAAAATAGTAAGGTATACTTTTAAAACAGATAATATTATTGGTGTAAAGTTATTTATTTGGATTCTTTGACCTTTGAAAGTAATGTAACACTGTTCTTTTCAGAAAGGATTTGATATAATCACAGAGTGTTTGCAGTTACAATTAAGGTATGTGTTGCACTTGCTGCCAATTAGTTTAATTGATGTGAAAGTCTGAGTACATCTTAAGAGGACAGGATTTCCCTGCCTGAATCGAGCTTTCTTCAAAGGTCAGGAGGACCAGTGCATGTGGAAGAGGGAAGGAGGAATCTGAGTACAGCAGAAAAGACTCTGTCTCTAATGGCATCTGAACTGGGACAGAACTGGATCTTGGGGGAGATGTTGATACCAGGGAGCTAGAAACCAGCTTTATCATCTTGAATTTCTATTAAACTTCATTTTTTAAATCTAATCTGCTAATTGACCTCACCTGTTTCCCTAATAGGAATAAGCCTCACATCAGAATTTTGACTCAAATGTTTGAAGTCAGTACAATTTAAATTGAATGCAGTGTGAGCCCTGATTCAGAGTAGTTTCTATTTCTCCTAATGTCACTGCAGTGTCACAGAAAGGAGAGGAAGCTGACAAGTTTAACCTGTTATCCGATAGCTGCTGGTTTGAATACTTTTTTTTTTTTTTTTCCAAATGCAGTAGTAGCTGAGATGTGATTCACTCCTGTATATTTATGAACACAGCTTGCTTGGCTTCTGGGTAGTTGAAGCTGTTGGTTTAGCTTCCCTTGCTATAAAGGAAGGGTTAATTTGGGGAAAATGTATTTCCTGTGAAGTTTCTCTCCCTGGTGAGCAGCATTCAGAGGTGTGTGGAACCCCGCTGTGTCCTGCTCCCCAGCGCAGCCCCAGGTTTAGCAGGGGGTCAATGCAGCCGGCGCCAGCTCTGCAGCTCCTGCCCTCCCGTGCTGGGCTCCGAGGAGCAGCGGTGCTGAAAAGAACCTCTTATTTCTGACTTTTGGCTAGGGTGAAGGTTTTTGCAGCAGCTACCAGGCAGAGCACAGCAAGGGGAGAAGAAGTTAGGAAATCATGACCAGCAAACAGATGGGGGAGAAGAATGGGGAATTTCATGCTCTGATGGCTCATTTTGGCCGTATTCGTTTTGGGCTGCTCTTTGGTACCGTGTTTGTATTTCCCCAGTCCTGGCTTGAAGCACACATACTTTAAAAAGGGAGACCAGGACAGAGAAAGGAGGGGAAAATGAATTGCTTTAAAGAAATTCAAACATTTGAAATAGTAAAATGCCAAACAGTGACCGAGTGTTGCTCCCTTGCAGAATCAGATGATTTCTTCACGCAGTGACATTTTAGATTCCCTGTTTTTATTTTTATTTGGCTCAGTTCTGCTTGAAACTACAACCCTTCAGGAGTTCTCTCCAGTAAACTCCCACTCAAACCACTGGGGATTTCAGCAATCTGTTGGCACAGTCTTTCACCGCATTTCCGAGTTATTTATAGATTAGATCTTGCATCACTGAAGTATTTCTGCCATATTGTTGAAGATAAAGCCAGTAAATTCAATATGCCGTTGTGTATCTGCTGACTTGCCTCCAAGGCCTTGTTTTCCACAGAGTAAAAAAATACTTCATAGAAGAGTGGGAGCTGTCTGACTGCGAAATGGGCTTGAATAATAACACCAGGCTCTCAGCTGATATTTTATACTCTAGATGAATCATCAAGTGCTCATTAAACATCTATCTGGTGTATGAATAGATAACAAATCTTCCTCTTGATGTTACCCTTAGGATCTCAACAAAAAATAATTTTATATTGGAACATGAAAATGGCAAACTGGACAAAACCATCAGCAGTAGTTTCACTTCTAACCTGAGAAACACATGCCTTTTGATGTTATAGCAACTCCAACATGAGAGCACTCATTATCCTTAGGAGAACTCCCAGTGAAGCACGGAAAGGGCTGTGTCACATTCCATCTTCTTTGGACAAATTGTCTTTTGGCTCAGATATCAAAAGAGCATCGCTTCATGTCAAAATACTAAAGGCATCAGGGCACATCACGAAACCAAAGAAATCATGCAGCCTTTTTTAAACAACCTTTTTTTTTTCAGTCCGTGTCTTTTTCCTGTAAACTGAATTTTGTGGCACGAGGGAAACACGTTGAATATGAAATAAATATAGGACTGTTATTATGAATAGGTTTTATCTTCTAAAACCTCATTTTAGGAATGACAGCTGTGGATCTGGCTAAATACTTTAATCTAGTTCTTTATTATATGCTTTATATGGCATCAGTTTTCTTTACAAATAACAGTTTTGCTGTGCAATGACTGTGTCTGATGCCAGTGCAAGCTCTGCCATGCTATCACCAAACTTAATTCCCTCTTCCTAGTATTATACGACCTCTTCTTTGCCCTGTGTTGAAAACATGCTCAGTAATGGCTACAGTAATTCTGTTCATATTGAAATCTCACTGTCTTTCAATGACATTTTATTTTAACCCAAGTTTAACTTGTTCTTGCAAGGCTGTATACTGTTTAATATGAGAAATCATCAATTTTATATTTGTACGAATACTGGATTTTTAATGTTTTCATAGCATAGTTTAACTACAATCTCAGCAAATAAAACTTCCAGATCTACAAAATCACATACTGTAACTATCATGTGTCATTTCTAAATGATTTGCTGCTGGTTTTTTTCATTTTTCACTTAAATGAGAAGCTACCAGGAACAGTTTTTAGCCCTCTCATTACTTAATCTTAATTGCAATATCTATTAATTTAGATTGTGTTAGTGCTTTAATGATATCAGAGTCAGTAAATGGCTATTGTTCACTAGCCATAAAAACGGTGTGTGTTTGAGTTTGGTGGTTTGTGTTTTTCTTTTAGATCTACTTAATGTCAGATTTGTTAGATGCAGAATACTCTAAGTATGAATAAGATGAAGATACTTTCATTCATAGCAAATGGATAACTCTAAAGTGATCTTAGTGAAACCATTAGTTTGCTGTGATCAAATGTCTCTCAATTAAAGCTGCTTTTACATTTCTTCAGCATTCTGTGACTAACTATAAAAGAGGTGAACTTAGCTTGAAATGTCTTTGGCAGTTTATGTTTGTTTACTGGACAAACTTCCTGTCAAGTTTATGTTTGCAGTCAAAAGGCTGACATGTCCTTTTTGGAGAAAGAGGCAGACATGGGATGAGAAGGTGACCAGATAACTGTTGTCCCGTGTTGCATCTGGTATTACTTTGCTGTGTGACATCTCTTCTGTGCAGGTGAAGTTCAGCTGGGCAAAACGGCTGTTAAAAGCTTTCAGAGAGCAGAGGCCAAGAAAGTCAGCAGGTGTGCGAGAATGTGGATTTCTTACTTTGGCAGAGCTGTGGTTTGCATGTGTCACGTTTGAGAGAGAACAGCAAAGGAATGATTGACATGCGATGCAAACACAAGTTACAAATCCCTCAACTTTTCCACGATAACTGGTAAGTCTCTCCACACAAGACTATTTGAGTTTGATCTCCTGGCAATGTGATGTTAATTTTACCCTGAAAAATAATAATATGTGAATCCAGCAAATATCAGTAACCCTCAAGCTTGCTGAACATTGTAAAATATTCAAGACATGTCAGGTCAAAATTGGGTAGTCAATATTTTTTATTGAACTGTGTGGATTTCAAATATTTGACAAGAAGTTCTTCTTCAATGTGTTATATTCAAAGAATTAGTGGTAAAGGCCTACATTTTATGTGAATAATTGTGTTTTACTACCAACTTGCTTTTGTTGAATTCAAAATGAATACAAGGCTACAAAAGCAAGCAGAAGGGAAGGAGCTGTGGCTGCAGTGGGTGATGATACTTGTGAGATGTTAAAATTGCAGAATTTACAGACAACCTCACTGTGTCCCTCACTTTGTGCTCCATCCTAGAATAAGAAAAAGGGCAAAAGCTCATCTTTATTTAAAGCTGTTCAGTCCTGTGTGTAATTTTCAAGAGGAAAAGAGAAAGGGAGAGGGTTTCTGTAGGGTGACGGATGATGCAACTTGTGTTTCCCTGCTTGCTTTGTGTAAGGGAAAACGAGTTACAAGGAGCAGTTTTGAATCACAGAGGATATCCCACTCCCGTTTGGTCCTCTTGACCTACAAAAGAGAGGCAAATGGCTTCTTTTTCCAGATTTCTATTTGATGTCTGAAAGGAAAAATCAGACTGTAAAGCAAGTTAAGGTTGTTATAGTCCCCCATGCTAATCCCTTTGAGCTGCTTAACAATGTGCACTCTACCATCAACAGTGTTACGCTGCTGCCTTCGGAAATTCTTTGAATTACTCTTCTGTTTTACTACAGTAATAAGATCTTCTAGGTCATAACAGAATTTATAATATTAAAAACAAGATAGACAATTTAGGTTCTGATTAATACTAATTAGGATGACACTTTCCATTTAGAGAGTGCTTTGTGATTCCAATACGCTGTGCACATATTCACAAATGAGGGGTCAGATCCCATAAACTCTTATCAAGTAAAGAGCTAAAGGCAGCGGAACGTCCTCTGTGAGGAGCCGCACTCACGGCTTCTGGAGTCCCTGGGCTCTCGCACCTTAGCTCAGCTTTTCCAATGAGGATGCTATGATCCAAGTCCTTTCCCTGCTTCCCACTGCTGCCAGGGAGTTTGTTATTAGATGAAGTCCGGACCTCTCTAGAACACAAGCTGTGACGTTCTGTCTTGATAACGTGGGGTCCTTTAGTAAAGGAAAACGTTTAATGCAGGAGGCTTCTGGGGAGCTATTTGGGTTCCTAGAAGCATACAGTACTGATGCAACCTGGGAAGTTCTTTTGAAACAGCCAAGTTACTTCTGTGCTTAAAAAACAAAAAGGAGGTAGTGGTGCTGGTCTAATGAATGTACTGACTAGTCAGTATTCTGACTCCAAGGAGGAGGACCCTAAAATAGGACTATTTCAATCACTAGAGACCATATCTTTGTAATCTCTTTATTCTGAGACCTGAAGTAACTGACTTCAGTTACCGGGCATCACCTGATGTAAAAACAAACAAAAAAAACCACTTTCACTTTTCTCTTCTTCTCTTGGCAGTCACGGGTGTAAGGCTGTTAAGTATATAAAAAAATCTATGTGATTGCTACGTGTTGTCTCCATATTCTCTTCACAGGACCACTGGCAGCTCCTCCTTTTTTTTGCCATTACACCCTCTTCAATTCTTGTTGCAGAGGGTGAATACATCGATGGTTCTTAGATCCTGCTTATACTTGATGAAATTTACACTTTAAAAATAAAATGTTTGCCCTACATTTTTGTGTTTTTTCAAAGTGGTGGTAGGTATGGAGTAATGCAGTGCTTAAAAAAACCCAAAAACATTAAAATTCAAAAGAGCAAAATAAAGGATTGTGAAAGACAAACACCCAAACACACACATTATCATTAACTGTGACTGTGACGTGGTACATTTTGTTAGTGACTATGAGCATTTCCTGTTGTTATAGAATGACAGAGTGAATGACTTGTCCAGATAGATCTGTGGTAAATCCTTCAGAAATATTTCAAGGGAAACGTGGGACTTACCATCTTTTGTTAGACTAGAGTCTAGTGCTGAGACTTAGCTGAATATATTTGATCTTTGCAAACTCTTAAATCCACTGACAAAATAAAGAAACAACAGTACAAATGGTGGAAACAGTTATATAATATTTTAAAAGTGTTTTTACACTAAAAAGATAAGATCCAGTTGCAACAGGTTTTGATGTTAATTTACTGTGCCTCTTTAGCACTGTGAATAAAATTTCCATTCTAAAACTCAAGATTGCTGTATGTATTTAATTAAAAGATTCACAAACTATAATTCATTCTTCTCTAGAAGCAGCAGAGAAAATTTACTTGAGTTTTGGTAGTTTAACTGTCAAATCTGAATTAGTTTATTTATTAAAAAAGTGTTTGTAGCCTCTGTTGTAAAGTGTAGTGGTAATGCCTACTCTAAGTGAACTGATAAATAAAACAAGGTGCAAGAATCTCCGCAGCAAACCTCAACATCGAATTTTTATATGACTAATTGGTGGCTGTTCTAGGGGATGTTGGTTGAATGGCTGTTCGAAAAGAATCTCAAGAAAATTTGTGCAAGTCGTTGGATTTCTTTCATGAGAAAGTCATACCATGTAAGATAGAGATTTCACATTGTACTTTGTTTGTGCTTTCCCTGAAAAACAGAGTACTTTTGTATTTCAGCCCTAGTGTCTTAATTGATGCAACTTTCCTAATGCCTTTATAATAGAAAGTAGGAAAGGAAACCCAATCAGTGGAGAGCGCTTAATCACATGCATATATTACACTCCACAGGATTTTTCCAGCTCATTTAATGGATTCCTGATGCCCCAGTAATTCTGTCTTTCAAGTAGTGCTTATTTTAATCAGCTGTTAAGTAAAACTCCAAACATTCCTCAATCATTTCACATCAAAGGTAAATAAAGAGGTCAGAAAAACCTGTGAATGGTGGTTTGTTAAAATACAAATGGTTTAAAAGAGCAAATTATTATGTCAATATGTAAAGCATCAATAAATAATTCCATCAAATTGCCACTGAAATGGTCTACAAAAAATGTGTAGTACAGTGCAATTGCATATGGTAAATAAATTTTCTGTAGCTAAACTTTTCTGAAAGAAGCTTACTCATTTTCTCACTATTTTGTTGTGTACACTGATGCACAGGCACAAGTTTTGCTACTAGTTTGATTTGAGCAAAATATTTATTTTTATTTAACAATATGCCTTACATATGTGTGTTGATGTCTCATGTAACAAACAGTATCAAATCTTGAGCAGCATGGATTTTTCACAACCAGTGTTCGTTTTTTTTAATCTGTTTTGAAGGCAGGTTCGCCGTTGCAGAAATATTGATCATGCATCTTCATTCAAAGCCACAGGACCAGGAGTACACTGGCATTACCATCCACTTGCCCTGGGGATATTTTGTTTGGTGACTGCGTTGCAGGAGCTATGAAATGATGTATTCCACAACACTCCAGAGTGAGGAAGATTATACAGTGAAACTTGGATAAATGAGTGAAAACCAAACTCGCTGCACGCAACTAAAGATACGCGTGACAGTCACTTAGTGACAACCCGATTCCAGCCGCATCTACTAAGTGTTGCTTTTTGCTTTCAGCCAGTGATGCGGTTGTGTGGACCTTGTTTTGATCTACCAGGTCCTCTGTGCCACACAATTGCCATGCCAATGGGTGTTAAATTTTAGAGACTATTTTCATTTGTACTTTTGTGATTCTCACGATTTCTTGCACAAGTATGAAAAAAGATTGAGAGTTCTCTTTCTTGTAGATTGGAATGTTCTGAATAGCAACAAGTATGCACAGAAAAGAACTGTTGCTTGAATTTTAAGATGAGATTTCTCGTGTTATGCTGATGAGAACTGTTAGAACTGGTGCTCTACAAAATGTCAGGCTCTATGTAATAGCACAGGTCCCTGAGAGGCTGCAGTATCGTCATCAAGTGTTTTGGGCTAACTAAATTTGTTGTGGACCTGTTAAGTTCTCCCTATTTGTATCTGTTTATAATCTATTTTATGCAAAACTTGTCTTGAACTTCTGCCAGCCTGATTGCTTAACTTCACAATAGCCCTGTTGTGCTTGTTTACCACTGCTGTCAAACCTCAAATCAGAAGGGATCCCTCTTTTCCTTATGTTCTCCTTAGACACGCAGAAAACTTTTTCCACGGATCTTTCAAGTCCTGATGTAGAGGTGGGACTCCCAGTGACCGAGCGTTCTAGAGCACGTGTTTGCGTTTCTTGGCAGCAAGAGCTCCTTGCTTTCATAGCCCTCATCCTGGAGACTTCTTCTGCTCTCAGCTATTTCCTTTCCTGTTAAATTATTTTTAGACAAACTGAGAAAACAAAGCAGACTTATGAATACAAACAGTGGAACCCCCATGCAGGTTGACAGCTTTCTTGTAAGGCTACCGCAACTGCAGAGAAACTATTGAGTAAAAGACACAGATAATAAAAATGAAGCAGTTAATCACCTTTGGTGTGCCCTTCACTGCTGGCAAAACACTGCCCTCCACCTTTGTGTACTGCCAGCCACCAAACAAACAAAAATCTAATTGTCTGAACTGAAGCTGAGTATTTCAGCACTACAGTCAAGGGAATGTTTGGTTGGAACAGTCTTTGCCCTGGCAGGTTCATTTGTCAAAACCGGAACGTGCTGTAAAACATTTTGAGAAGTTTCTGGTGGAACGTTGATAGGTCTCTCAAAAATCCATTCATCAGGCAACTGGTGAGATGCTTTGGAAACATCTTAGGTTGCTGTTGGTGGGGTGTATGAGTGCAGGGAGTCAGAGATAAGCATTAGGGAGGAGGTGGCGCTCTTGGGTAGCAGTGGGCTAAGGGAGGGATAAAGGCGAAGTTATGAATTATCCGTCTGCCTCCAAGAGCAGGATAGATGCATGGAAACAAATAGCTGGAAGCTTTTGGTTGGCTTGTTGCCAAATATTATGGCTCTTTTTAAAGCAACTTCAAACTTTCCCAGAAAATCCTAAAATATAATTCTTTCTCTTATAAAGCTCAGTTCAAAAGAGAAGAAAACAACTTCTGAGAATTGGAAAATGTGTGTTGATGAACAGAGCTTTGTGTTACAATACGTCGCTGAATTTCAGATGTTGGAAATGCTGCATTTTGGAGGTAATTCCCTGATTCAAAACACCTCTTTGTACCAGAATGTTTTGGTTTTCTTTTTCTGAACCATCCTGGCTTTTCAAAGATGAAAAGTGTGTCTGGTGTGTAAAATGCTTTGATTTATCAGAGGTAAGGCATGTTGTTAGCAGAGATAAAGGACCTTGTTTACAAGGTGTCTATATCCTTAGAAAAAAAGGAGTTTCCAATAATTGAATAAGGTGTCCTGAATGTATAGATTAAACTAGAAGGCCAACAGCAAACATGATGAACTTCAAAAGAACAGCTTCTCATCTCTCTGGGGACCTTCATTAACGAGTCACCAGATAGGCAATTACTGTACAGTTCTCGTAATGACCAGGATCAGACACAAGCAATCAGCACAGTAGGCAGCAAGAAAGCAAGCAGAAAAAAAACCTGTGAAAATATGCCATTAAATCTTAATTATTCTTCAAAAGAAAACAAGCACAACTAGGGGGCAAATAACTGTAAGGAATATACAGAACTGTATCAAAACCTGCTGGCTCAGGGCAATGATATTTAGTTATTAGCAGCATTAACATTTATTTAAAGCTAAGCACTATGTTCACAGACCATTCAGAGGTGTATTTTCCACCTGTTTGGTAAAAGCCTGAGTGAGAGCTAGTGTTTGCTGCCACAGGATTGTTCCTCGAATTAAGACCCCTCTATTACGGTGATCTCTATTGTGACAGCCTCTAGACACCACAGCAAAGGCTGGGGCCCCAGGCGGACATACAGACAGGGAAGGACAGCTGTTCCCAGCAGAATGACTTAAACTGGTAAAGGAGGACAGGCCATTATAGGAGAATAAGAGAGGCCACCAGGGCTGCACAGCACCACCAGGTTTGATGAAGTCCCAGCCCAGTCTCATAGGCGCTTCAACATCCTGTGAGTATTTGTACACAGCAGATTTAGTTGTGTCCATGGGGCGTCTCCACCGGGGAACTCTCCCCAGATCCTGAATTGCACAAGTGGTTTCTTTGCAGCTAAGTGGTTCTGTTGAGCTCACCAGAATTCTCTGGGGAAATCCTCTGATAATTATGGGAATACGAGTTCTTGATGAGTTTCTTCTCATCCTCCTTTGTAAGAAATAATTATGAACTTATAAATAAGAAAGGCCCCCTACACACACTGTTACTGGGGAGGAGGAGTACTCAGAAAAGGAGTTATTGCATAGTAACTGCTGTACTAGAAAGATGCATGTCTTTCATCTGCCCTGAACTGCCTTTTAAAAAGAAATCTTATGCAATGGGAAACAAATATCATCCTCATCGTTACCTTGCAGTAAACAATTTCATCTGTTTGTGTCTGTCGTCCAAACTGTCCTCATCCAAGTAAACTCACTTTGGTCTGTCTGAAAAGGCATAAGTAATCTAGTGAAACATGGATTTATTACTTGAGCTCCCTTACACTGTATGCGAGCCACCCATGCTTTTTTTGTGTATAAGCTGTTTCAACAGTTCAAAAACTGCAGCTGTTTATAATCAAGAGGACGAGAAAGCAAAACCAAAAATTGTCCCATTGTTAGTATAAGGTTCATCTCTCTGAAGTCCAAAGTATTCCAAGGTTGAGGTTTGGAAGGAGACTTGGACTCATTTCTACTTCTTGCAAAACAGGCCAGCAACAAAGACAGTAGAGTCTACCTACCAAGGAGTAATGGTACTTCTAGCGGCTATACAGAATTAACCTGTTTATTCAGTAAGCACATGTAAGTTCTATGACATCTACTGTTTGCCTCCATACATAGGGACATTTGACTTCAAGACTGGTAACTCTCTTACGATAACCTTTCTTCACAGAAGTACATTGAGGAAGTTACTTATTTGCACAGTATTGTGGGTTTAGCTCCAGAGTATTGTGTGAGTAATTGTCTAATGACTTTTTCCTGAGTATGTTTTTCATATTGCACCATATTTTCCCTGCAGAAAGAATAATTATGTAAATAACTATTATCAGAATATATTGTGCAGCTAAAAAGTGTATGATGCATTGTATGATCATATATTTGTATAATAAGTCTGGCTCTGTAAAAGATAAAAGTGAATATTGAAGCTGTAGTAGTTTATTTATATCTATTTCTGTGCACTTATTACCTAAGGTATTTTAACAATTTAAAGATTTGTTATATCTGATATAGGCTATGCAATGTGGGAAATTACCCAAAGGAAACAGTAATGTTTTGCATTCAAAATATGGGGGCTGAAACTGGTGATGCATCAGTGCTTTTGATTTCAGTGTTGGCTGTCACGACGATATTCCCTCAGTAAGGATTCCTTTCGTTTTCTTGGGAAATCAAACAAGATAACAGGAATAATTAATCTGTTTTGGTTTTTAGCATTACTGATCTCTAAAACACACACAAAAAAGTAATTTCCTAATCTTGAATCTTTTTGTATTTTAAATCACTGCTTAGCTTTGTTCTTTTAAATGCTATTTAGTTATCAGTCTAGAGTATGTGGTACACCCTCAAGTTAGTTTGGAGGAAGGAGGATGCCGTTGACAGTGTTTTGCTTTCATCAGCTACTAATATGGAAAAAAAAAGCAGAGATAACATGTGACAACAGAACAATTCAGTCAAGTTGTTAAAATGAAGTTCATCCTACCGTAATATACTTCAAAATACCTTGCTGGACATAAATTGAACTTGTTCCTAAAACATTTTGATCAACAAGCTCTATTGAAGCATTTTTAGGATGTCTGGGTTTATTTTCAGTAAAACTAGATTATGAAATAATAAAATTAATTTAGTAACTGTTCTTGCTAGCTACATTTATCAGTTATTTTGAGCATAATTATTGAGCCAAATAGATATTGTAGGCTAAATCTCAATTCCCAACGTTATGTTTTCTAAATATGAACTCATGGTAATTTCCTGGATCCTGAACTTTTATGATTTGATATTATAATCATGTAGTATTCACAGATTTTCTTCTCTTTCCTTTTCCCCTCCCCCAGAAAGCTTTTAAAACATCCCTTGCTACTCTTGCTTTTTCTAAAGCAGCCAAAATTGGCAGTCGATGCTCACCTGCGTAATTCCCCACTGTTTTAGCCAGGGGACTGTGGTGCCCTGTGGGCTCCTCAGTGAGCATCTGTTGTGCAGCCACCTTCAGGAGCCAGACTCTGAGCTCTGTCTTTGGCACGGATTGCTGATTCTTTTTCAGTGACCCTACCCGTCAGAAACTGAAAACAGTTATATGTGTGAATACTTACTTGGTTGTTATCTAAGGCCTTTGTAATGGTTTATAAGCTGCATGTCTGCGGTAGCAGAAATAGGACAAATTGCGTGCAACCCCAGAACATCATTCACAGCAAGTCTCATCTGCAGTAAGCCTGAAACAAAGCTTCTCTACGTATTTTTTTCTGTACTAAATAAAACCTAATAAACAGAATTTCACGAGATTCCTGTCTTCTTTTGGCACACGCAACATTGTGTCAAGTTCTCCATGGATGTAACCTGTACTAATCAATATAAAAAAACAGGTATGCGTAGGGCAGTCATATTTCCGATGGCAAAAAAACAAGTGAAACTTCTTACTGGTTTCCTTTGACTGCCAACCCTGCACCTTCACATGGCTCTCCATACGTTATTCTGGTCGACTTTTGGGAACATCTGAATCACGAAGTACCTAGACACGTTTGCTAAAATTACATCTGGAAAGAATGTTGAAGTACATACAAACATGACGTTCATGAAGAATTAGATTTATAGTACCTGTAGACACACTGCTGTGTATCCAAGCCTGTGTTATTTCGTATTCTGTGTGGGTCCACGGAACAATGAAGGCAAGTGACTTGCCAAGCTCACCTAATGAACTCTCACAGCTGACATTAAAATTCACGAACTCATGGCTCCCCACGTCTGTATTCAGTTTATCACCAGTGGTATCCCAATTATCATGCAGTCTTTATTTTTGCATCAGCCTGCTCTGTTTCAGCAATTAATATAGACTATCCTGACTATGCCTCATTTCTGTATGAGCTTAACAGATATTTATTGCCAGCTATCATGAGAGCGTGATGTGAGTTCATGACCTAAGCAGAGAGGTCCTCTATGGCAAGACATTTTCTTTCCAGGTCTTCCTTTTTGTTACCTTCTATTTTTTTTTCTTTGTTTTCCTGTTCGTCCTCTTCTGTTTTTCTTGACAACTTCGATGTAAACTGGGCTGACAGGTCAAAGTGAGCAATGGCCTTTCCTTGTCTTCAGATGAAGCACAGAACCTATGCAATATCCTTAGATGATAGTGTGACTGGGAGCAAGTCTCAGCTCACTCTCAAATGCATATCTTTGGAATTGTGTTAAAGCTGATCAAAATTTTGTCTTGAAGTATATATTACTCAGGATACAGCTTTTACTATTTAACTTCAATGGCTTTATTTGTTTCATTGTTGCTGTTGGTTTTGGCACAGTTTGTGTCAGACTCCCTTTTGAAGTTTGCTCTCTGCTTATGTGTCAGCACCTGAGTTCTGACACATTTCAGATCACGGTCAAGGGGCGAATTTTTGTTATTTCTTGGGGAGGAGTTTTTGACAGAAAATTTTGTCTGGGTCATGATGGGAGATAAAGATATGTCTTGCTGTAGCAATCTGATCATGCATACATACTTTTGAAAGGGATTGAAATATTAAGCTGTATCAAACTATAAGAGAAATCTAATGTCGGAAAAGGAGGAAATGTGCAAGGTAACTGCATAACAGTTGCTCTGTTTATGAAATCTCAATTTAAATGTAAAATAGTAGGTATCCGCCAGATTCATATGTACTGAAAGCCGGTCTTTAAAAATAACTACGAATTTTTAAATATCCAACTTGAGATATCTTAAAGGTGTTTTATTTTTATGGGGATACATACTTAGCAAATCAAGGCCTTTAAAGAATTCTGAAAATATGGTTTGGAAAATTGGCAGTACTTGAAAAAAAAAAAAAAAACAAAACAACAACAGCAGACTAAAGCTGTTGATTCTTGCAAATGCTGGTGCTTCTTCTGGCAGTAACTTACTGTTGTTAGGGGCTTTCCTTATATGAGAGAGTTGAACATGTGTACGTGATGTAACAATAGGATTCAGAATATTTTTAATAATCTTACTGTGTTGTGTATGTGAACTAATGATTAAGTTATATGTTTGCAGACTAGCAATGATACCAACTCTTTCCCAAAAGAACAAATTCTGTCAAGATACAAAGGAGTTTGTGTATAATTCCTTTAGTCTTAATACCAGTTAATCTCTGTGGATGGACACTGGGGAATGTAGTTCTTACTCTCGTGGTACTTTTTTCAAAAGAACAGTAAAATACAAGTTTAAAAAATCAGTTTAGGAAAGTTTTCCAACTAGTTATTCTATTTCACTAGTTTCTTATTGTCATACTGAAGTTTCATGGTTCTTCCTTTGACTTCATCAGTTTTGTGCTCAGCCTTTCTAGGTTGAGCAGCTGTGCTGCCCTTGGAGAAGGTCTTGGATTAGCTGAGTTTGCACAGCAGCATGAGTGTGCGGGTCTCTCCCAGGCTTCTCTCGGGCAACTGTCAACGGGCAACTCTCTTATCAGAAGAAACAGCAAAAATAAGAAACCCAACAGCATGGTGAGCAGGCTGCATGTTTAAATAATATCTTACATTGTGTTTGATTTTTCCCCTGGAAGTTCAAAAAGTGAATTGCTGTGTAGTTCATACTGTGCATGTGTGTTTTATTTTGGAGATGCAGTGAAGTCTAGGTTGGTTGGCTCCTCAAAATACTTTATGGATTTCCTCCATCCCCTGGATAGGAGGAGAGCTTTTGCTTGGTTTGGTTCGGTTTTGCTCAGCATCAGCCTGGCAAACCACCCTAACTTTACCATAACTAATAGGGCAAGTAATTATTGTTTTTAACAGCTTGTTTACCAGGATATATTTTATCTAGATTCATCTAAATCATGCTCTTTTAACTGCCTTTTCCCAAACCAACTCATAGAGCAAAAGAAGTTTTCTATTGTAAATGTTCCCATGACCTAATCTAACCACAAATTGTTATTGGATTAATGAGGATCATTCCCATGTCCTTCATTTCTGTTTACATTATTAGAAGTGTGTAAGTAGCACATAAAGAAAAACAATCTAGTACATCCTGTCTGAAAGTATTTAAATTTAATTTAGAAGATTAAGCATACCTGTTTCAATAGCAGAAAGCATTTTCTGGTAGTGAATTGTTAGCAATAACTAGAGAAAGACTAAAGGAAATATTTTTACTTGATTCACGATGAATAATTTTGCCTTACTGCTAGTTTTCTTCTTGAAATATAAGCCAGAGATATATTTCATCATTAACCTTTTGAACCAGGCCAAGTATAATTGGCAATTCTCCTGCAACGTCCATTTGTCTGTATTATGCTGTTCCTTTTATAGAAGAAATAATTGTCATTTCTTCTGTGTACAGTTTTTTTTCCAGCCAACCTTTGTAAAGGATCAGAAATATTATAAAACCCCCAAATGATATCCTATTCCATCTAGGTTTGCCTAACAACAATTTGAATTGTTGTATTTCAGCATGTTCAATACAAAAGACGAGTACAATCGAGAAATTCTGCTTAGCAGATTGGATTCTTACCCTTGTCTCTATTTAAGTCTGGCAACAAGGTTCTTAGAGACGTTTGTGCTATCTCTTAACATACCATAACACGCAACAGAGGCTTGAAAGTTGTGCTGTGACATACACCTGTCTTGTCTGAAATCACCTACTGCCAGTAATAATGCCCTTTGTTTACTGAAGAGCTAATCAAAAATTCGGCCAGCTGTAACTGGAATTGCCTTTTAATATCTTAGCTGTCAACCTGCAAGTATGTCTTTTTGACAGTATATTTTCAGGAATATATATGACATAGTAACAGATAACAGAACAACCTTAACGTCTGGAGAAGAGACTAGCTTCAATCAAAATGAAGGATGATATGTTTCAGTACTTTCATGACGAGTGGGAGAAGATTTCAGAGAAGGGCTACACTACGATTTTTAATAGTCGTTACTTACTGAATCAGTATCTTTTTTTCCCTTGTTGGTTGCTTGCTGATTGCTGAATATTTGCCCTTTGCCCCTAATCATTATTTAATACATTAAAAAATACACCATCAGGGACATAACTTTTATTTCTCCTATTAGTTATGCTTCTGCTGACTGCGCTGTTCACTAGTGGGTACTGGCGTGCTGTTTTACAGTAGAAATGACACAAAAGGGGCACACATTTTCATTAGAAATGCAATTATCAGGCTGGTGGTTGATGGTTTACTGCTCCTTTGGCCCACAATTTATTATGTAAGGCAGAAACTGGAGTAATATGTTTTGATACATCTGCTTCAGTTCAGCAAACTTTTAAAGTCCATGGGTGTTCTGCCCTTGACCTCCTCCTGAGCTGAATATAGAGTACTTAGCTGGTGGAATATCACTAGCATCTTGAGATCTACATATAAAAGCCATTAGAGTGGAATTGGATATTATCACTTTTGGCTTTGCTTTCATTATACAGTGAAACACTCTTTCAGTATTATATCTGCCCACTTTTGACTTCTCAGATCTCTGAATTAAATCTAAGCTAAATTGTTAGTCAAGGAAAGCAGCTGTCATAGACACAGTATCAGTGGCCTCTGAACTTAACCATCTTTTCTTAAAAACCTAAAGTAAAGTGACCTTAGTGGCCCATAAATCCATCAGTTTGAGAACCCTAAATGTTTGTATAGTTTCTTTTGATATTTCAGAGTATTTGCCAAAAGAGAGTACATGCATCCAAAAGATAAAATAGTATGTCATCACATCTAACCTGGATATCTTCAGTGATTGCATCAACAGGCACAGTCGGTATTGGATGGGTGTGGAGACAAGACAGTCTCTGCTCTGACCCACTAGAAGTGCTGTCCATCCAAACCTGGTGGCTTAACCCCAGTAGACAACTAAGAACCACACAGCCAGTTGCTCACTCCCCGCAGTGGGACAGAGAAGAGAATCAGAAGGGTAAAAGTGTGAAAATTTGTGAGTTGAGATCACAGAATCACAGAATGTTAGGGATTGGAAGGGACCTCAAAAGATCATCTAGTCCAATCCCCCTGCCGAAGCAGGACACCTAGGTGAGGTTACACAGGAAGGCGTCCAGGCGGGTTTTGAATGTCTCCAGAGAAGGAGACTCCACGACCTCCCTGGGCAGCCTGTTCCAGTGTTCCGTCACCCTCACTGAGAAGAAGTTTCTTCTCAAATTTAAGCGGAACCTCTTGTGTTCCAGCTTGAACCCATTACCCCTTGTCCTATCATTGTTTGCCACCGAGAAGAGCCTGGCTCCATCCTCGTGACACTCACCCTTTACATATTTATAAACACTAATAAGGTCACCCCTCAGTCTCCTCTTCTCCAAACTAAAGAGACCCAGCTCCCTCAGCCTTTCCTCGTAAGGGAGATGCTCCACTCCCTTAATCATCTTAGTTGCCCTACGCTGGACTCTCTCCAGCAGTTCCCTGTCCTTCTTGAACTGAGGGGCCCAGAACTGGACACAATATTCCAGATGTGGTCTCACCAGGGCAGAGTAGAGGGGAAGGAGGACCTCTCTCGATCTACTAACCACCCCCCTTCTAATACACCCCAGGATGCCATTGGCCTTCTTGGCCGCATGAGCACAGTGCTGGCTCATGGTCATCCTGCTGTCCACCAGGACCCCCAGGTCCCTTTCCCCTACACTGCTTTCTAACAGGTCATTCCCCAACCTATACTGGAACCTGGGGTTGTTCCTGCCCAGATGCAGGACCCTACACTTTCCCTTGTTATATTTCATCAAATTGTTCCCTGCCCAACTCTCCAGCCTGTCCAGGTCTCTCTGGATGGCAGCACAGCCCTCTGGCGTGTCAGCCACTCCTCCCAGTTTAGTGTCATCAGCAAACTTGCTGATAGTACACTCAATTCCCTCATCTAAATCGTTAATGAATATATTGAATAATATTGGCCCCAATACCGATCCTTGAGGCACTCCACTAGTGACCGGCCTCCAACTGGACCCTGCCCCATTGACTACGACTCTCTGACTTCTCTGATTCAGCCAGTTCCCAGTCCACCTCACTACCCAATCGTCCAGTCCACACTTCCTCAGCTTAGCCATCAGGATGCTGTGGGAGACCGTGTCAAATGCTTTGCTGAAGTCAAGACATCTTAATAAGTAAAAAAAGGAAACAAGAAAAAACAAGTGATGCAAATCATCCAGTTACTCACCACCAGCTGACTGACCAGCAATGACAGCCCTGGCAAATTTGTCCCCCTCCCAATTTTTGCTGAGCATGACATTATATGGTATGGAAAATGCCTGTGGTAACTTGGAGTCAGCGACCTCAGCAGTGCGCCCTCCCAGCTTGCACACCTGCACCTACTTGCTGGTGTGGTGGTGTGAGAAACAGAAGAGGCCTTGACACTGTGTAAGTACTGCTCGGCAACTAAAATAACCCTGAATTATCAGCACTGTTTTGGTTAGAAAGTCAAAATATAGCTTCGTATGAGCTACTATGAAGAAAATTTATTCTATCCCACACAAAACCAGTGCAATCTCCATCCTTTATTCCATGCTACATCATGCTCAGGTTCCACGGTATGCAATACATCCTCCTTACCCAGCACCTCCCTTAGACTTTGGGCAACCCCTGTAAAATGTCAATCAAGTAATTTAGTCCACCTGTTACTGCAGTTAGTCAGGACAGGAGAGGTGGTGTGTTATGTAATTAATGGAGAGCAAATTCAGCTCAGGTGGGGTCACTGCTGCATTTGCATTGTTTCTTGTGAGGCTGCTCAGGTGGGGCTCGCTTTGGTGTGATTTATCCACAGTCCCTTAGGAGTGTACCTGCTCCAGTGTGAAGTTATTTGTGGGCGAGTCTTCTCAGGGGTGTACCTTCTGCGGTGTGACCTTATCTACAGCCACAGATACTTGGAAGATAGCAAGAAATGTAAGTCTCAATTTACAGTGCCCTGTTGCTTCTTTCTCCTGGAGAAGAGGGAAGGTAGGAAAGTGAATTTTTATTTTCTGTGATTTTTGTCAGACATTCTTTTCTTAGTAAGGAAAGTAAATGTTCACAGGTTGAATTAGATCATTAGTGATAACAGTTCTGTTTAATCCAGGAGAATAGTTGGATGGTGGTATAATGCTAATATATTATAGTACTGTACTACAGAAGAAAAGTTTCCTATTTAGGACTCTGTCGTATGGTAAAGAGTTTCCTCAAAAAGATTTTGAGTGTGTGAACAAATCTAGATGTGATGTGTGAATCCAGGTTGTTGGCCTTAGTATAAAAAGGCAGTGGCATGTGAGAATAACTATTTTTTTATCTATCCAACTATGTCCCTTTTTTTCTTTAAAGCTCACAATTGAATCTGGAAGGAGTTAATTTCTTACATTAATAGAAATAGACTTACAGCATTTTTATGACCCCCTCCTCAGAGTGTTTTGTAAATCAGATTACGTCTTTCTAGTATTATTAGAGAAACCACAACACTAAGATTTAGCATCAGGTTAAAACTAATTTGATTAGGAATTTTAGATTGTTAACTTTTGATGACTCATTACAATAAGCTTCTATTCTCTCACCTTGTGGAATTCCAACCTTTTAAAGAGGTCTGAAATTAAACTTCTACACTTCAAAGCATTGATGTGGTCAATATCACATAGAAACTCAATGGCCAGATTGAGAAGAGAAATTATAATCTCACTTGTTGTCTTCAGACTACTTCATCACTGTTAGAAAGCAGTTAGCATTTCAAAAACATTCTGTCAAAGTTCTAATACAGGAAGAAATAAGAAAACAAGACATTATCTTTGTACTTTAAATAAGGATAGGGACACACTTGGTTTTTTGTGTTTGTTTTTTTTTTTTCCTGAAATATGTCATTTTGTATTATTGTTGAGTTTTGTTGTATCTGTATGAGAGTGATACAGATACATTAAGATTATTAATCCAATCAGCTTCCTACTGAACTATATGTCCGCAAACAATGCATGTTTTATGCAAGCAGAAGTACCAGGCTGTGTGCTCCTCTGCTTCCAAGGATAACCCTGTGCTCCTCAGCTGGTACTTACTAGCTAAAATGCTGTGATAATTTCTCCTTGTGTTACTTGACAAAGGCAGAAAGAATACTTTCAGAAAACACCTTAGAAGACCATTTTTAATATGTTTGGTTCCAAGACAGCATTAACTCCTATGAATAGTGAAAGTAATAGGGATCGCTCAGCCTGCCTTAAGGCCATGACAGAACTATAATCTGTTTGTTGATAATTCTGCAGCGCTCTGAAGCATTCTCATTTGCTCCGTAAATTGTACTGAAGAATAGGGGTGGTTTTGAACAGTAATATACTAATTTCTCTATGTTTAAATAGGCTATAAGTAGTTAAAATAGAAAACAGCCTAAATACAATAGCTTCTTGTGGTAACTGCACACCCATCAAAGTAAACTGGAACCCAACAGATCAATAGTTAAATACCATTGAAAACAGTTTTGAGAAAAAAATCATAATTGGCTTTGCCATATGCTTCACTTCCTTACTCCACTATCTTCAGAGTGAAACACAATCACTGTTCATAGAGAAGCTAATTATCCACTGTCAGTTAAACCCTCAATAACTGATCTCTTGACAGCTGGTAATAAGTCCCAAACCCCATTGCAAATTGCATTAAAATCCATGTTTATCCACTGGAGAAAGATGGGGAGAACAGCTCATACGTTCACCAAACACTACAGCTAACAACATTTGCCTTCTTCAAAATAGCTTTCCTTGCATGATTCACTTTAATTTTGGATTTTCCTCTTTTCCTACTACTTAAAGCTTGCACATTTCAAATCCCAAGTGGTGAAAGCATAGCTCTGGCTTTTGCACTCTGTCTTCAGCGAATATGTGAAACTATGCTTAGACGACCTGGTGCTTTTTGCCTAAACATTTCTTTAAAGTTGCCTTTTTGCATAGTTTCACTGAGAAACTACAGGTGTCGACTAAGTTTTGCATTTGTTAAAGCAGGTAACAAAGGATGTAGGCAGTGGGAGATGAACTGGTTTGAAAGTCCAATAGTACACAGGTATCAGCTCTTCCAGGTTATAAAACTGTTCCATCTCTAAGGTTTAGACCACAAGGCAGCAATTTTCTGGATGAGCTCTGCTTCACCTCCCAACGTTGTTTTGCTCATGCTTTGATCTGCCCTGAGGGCCAGTATATAAATGGCTTTTTGCAATGTAACTACTGTAAAAGTTACTTTGTAGATGAAGATTTGAAAGTCAAAACTCCTTTAGCTTTGCTCCATTAAAAAAAAAAAAAAAAAAAAAAAAAAAAATGAAAAAAAAAGAAAAAAAAAAAAAAATATAAAAAAAAAAAAAAAAAAAAAAATAAAAAAAAAAATAAAAAAAATAAAAAAAAAAAAAAAAAAAAAAAAAAAGGTTGGTGAGTGACAGAGAGAGGAAAATAGAAATGTGAAAAAAAGCGATGAAAAGGTTTTTTCACTTTAATTGTATAAAATTGTGATGAAATGAAAAGAACAGGATAAATTCCATACAGGTTCTAAATGGCAGAAGAGTATAGCAAGTCTTGACTTTCGAGAGACTAGATGTATCTGTTCCTGCAGCAATGAATCCTCTTAATAAATACACACTGCTGAAAGGGTTCCTCATTGTTACTTTTCCAATCTTGGCTCAGACAGTTCCTCATTGTGTGATCTAAACACCAATCTACTGCCCAGTTCTATAACAGCTCAATAGAAAATTTACCATTCAATTTCAAAGGCTGAAGAATCTAAAGGTTTTATGCCCTAATTTGTTCTTTTATAAAATTTGTTCTAATATTTCACAGGGATACTGTGAATTGAAGTAATTCATAGGTACAATGTATATTTGTATCTCTGCATTAAAAGACCTGCTCTGTATCTGTCTGTCTATCTTGTTCTCCATCACAGAAGTATTTAAGGTCTCTGATGTTATTATACACAAAGGAGGAAATTAAAATGTTTCTAGTGATTGTTCCTCCTTGTTAGACAACCACATTTTTCAGTGCTTTTGGTTAGCGATAAAGACTGTTACATAGTAGTGAATCAATAGATGATTGGTGTAGCCTTTTTTTTGTCACCATCTCCACTATAGATACATTGAACCTTTTTTCTTTTTTTTTTTTTTGGTGCTTAAGAAACTTATTGCCATGGAAATAGAAGAGTCTTTAGTTCACTTCCTTTTTCTTTTCCTCATCACACTGGCATATGCATCCATCTGTCACCACTGTAATGTGCTTTCGAGGTGTAGAAGGCTATTTAGTATATCTTCTTAGTAACTACCTCTGCATAGAAGGAGCACCAGAATTGAGAGTACTTTTCCTTCTCTGAACAACTGGAATACTTCTAAGTAGATGAATAAATGAGTTCCATAATCATGAACATCAGGAGACTCAGATAAGGTAATGATATATAAGAACCTTGAAAATAGTTCTCTCAATGCTCCTTTTATATTTGTTTAATTAAAGTATATATTTTGATGACTCTAAATATTCAAGATATTTTTAAATACCTGTGTTCCTACATACCCCAAACTCACATGCTTTACTTGTCTTTGTACCAAATGCTGTGCTGAACTGCAGTCGGTAAAGAATAGTAGCAATGTAATTCCTACCATCTTAAAAGGTAATAGCAAAATAACTGTCAGTTAAGTACTGGCTTAACAATTTTGTCCTTAAGGTCTGGAGAGTTTCTAGTAATTCCTCTGGAGCAGCATACACTTCTATGTAAGATCAAGTGGGTTATCTCATCTTTCGCTTTCCTTGTCTGATCCAAGACATATTTTGCAGTGCATCTGGATATTTTTGTGGAGAGCTCTGTGTGTTCAATGACAGAACTGTGATCTTTCTGTAAAAATTACATCCTATGAAATCAAATGTCTCTGGTGAAGATTTTAATCTCGTGCTCTGGGACGTAAGTAATGTCTGTCACTCAATCAGAATACGTGCCGACATTGTGCTGACTCATTGCACCGATGAATCTGTGCACGGGGGGCAGGCAGCTGCGTTCTCTGCAGATCGCGCTAGAAGCAGCGGGAAGGGGAAGGGAGGCGCACAAGACAGACCTTACATCACACTATGCGGGACATGCGTTCTGGACATTTAATGTCTGCTAAGTATTCAGTATTTTGCTAAGCAAGCTCTTCCACCCTCTTCTTCCCTTAGGATCAATGTAATATGAATGCTATGTCTAGAACGAAGCACCTTTTATTCCTGAGAAAAGAACTGCATCCTTACAGTAATAGGCATTTTTCATTTTGCAAGTATAGTGCTGTTTTTCGATGTTTGGGATATAACAGAAGACCTAAGTAAAGTAAGCCGATTTCTTTAAAACACACATTGCTGTGATCCCATTCTTCCACAACTGCACATTTTCCCTTTCTAGCCAAAATTCATTAGTATATTTTAGTGGTTTGTATAGTTTCTGCTGCTGTTTGATCGTTTCCATGAAAAGCAAACTTGGTTTAAGCTACACACTTGTGACCGGTGCTTCAGTACTAATATCTTATATTTTATAAAATTGCTTTCATCTGGGAGGTTTTGAAAGCTGCCTACATCATGAAGGCTGCAAATTTTTTGTAAACAAGACCTTACTACTTGCAAACTTAGATGTTGTTTTGTAAAGTAAGATAGATTGAATTATTACAGTCAAATCCTTAATGGTACTCTTGTTTACAGCACGCTTCCCTTAACAATAAATCTCCAAGCCCGTGGGCACTTTCAATTACTGCATCTTCCTTGCTTACCAAAGGAACTCATAAACCTCTCTTTCTGTCATACTATTTTCAAAGATCTTTGTATGTAACAAAGACTGTCTTGTCTGACAATGCTTATATTAAGGAAGACTTATTAAAAAGGTAACCTGTGTGGTTCACTTGTCTTTGCCTGTGAGTATGGGAAAGGAGGGATACACAGATTACTACAGGAAACTTGGACCTTCCTTCAAAATTGATTCCTATGCCATGTGAAAAATGGGTAGGAAATACAACTGAACTAGATCTTTAAAATCTGAGATTTTTATGATGTATAAAAGAATTCTTCTTGGTGTAATCTCTTCCACACGTACAACACCAGACTTCTCAGTATTTCAGAGAAACCTGAAGATGCAGATGTAAAGGCATAGATACCTCTCCCAAAGATGATTTTATGGCGTTATTTGGAAAGGTGTCATGTTTACATGGTTTCTTGACCTACACAGATGGTGGAGGAAGATTCACTCTCATTTTACAGATGTAAAAATGAGCGTGTGCAGGACATAAAATTCAGATTTCCCAACTGCCCTTCTTTTCTATTCACATCTAGAAAACACATGGAAATTGTAGGAATCACAGCTGACAGCTCAGGCAGTTTGTCCTTATGAGAGTTTTCATTATAGATAAAGGTTGCAAGAGGTGTGGTGTGTTTTGAACAGAAAGCATCATTATCTACTCACCACCCACAAGTTAACAGAAAAAAGCAAACAGGGAAAACCCAAAAAAACCAAAACCTAAGTACTGAGAAACATTGTGGCCCAAGTTTACTGAACAGAGATAGCTAAAAGTAATTTCTGAAATTTATGCTTAGAAGTATACATTGATAGAGTACATAGACTGGAAACTGGAGATGTTCATCATTTCAGAAAATTGGTCCAGCCACCTAAATATCTGTTAGAAAACTAATTTTAGGAATGATAGTTGGAAAATGTTGATGAATATTGCCAGTGTCATATTTAACTGTTAAACAAGTAATAGCATATAATCTTTTATGCATTAGTGTAAAAATATTCTGTAAAATAAATAACAATAAAAATATATGAAGCGTACAGCTCTATCACAGAATAACTGTAATCCCATTTTGTAACAGTAATGAATATACTGCAGCAAGCTTCACTGATTAAAAACTTTTTGTGCCAAGTTTGTTTTACGTTTATCAAATGGGATATAAAATGCAGACTACCTTTCTGTGTAGTGTACAAACATGTGAGCTTTGCTTCTGGGGGGCAGCCCACATTCCTTTGTCAGTCTGAGCTTCAGGTTTAAATGTCTCCAGCTGTCAAAAGTTTAATTTGGGTCACTGGCAGACCTCTGGCTGCTGGGGGGTAGAAAGAAAATGGAGCAAAAGGCAGGATTTCTGCTCTCACCCACCATGCACTCATTCCAGGAGTGAGCAAGCTCTGGCACGGTGTGTTGATCACAGAAAATAGGGCTCAGGAGGCCACGAAGTCCGTTCCTCTGACATAGAATGGGGCAACAGTATGTCAATAGCTGTATCTGTTGTCTGCTTTGCCATCCAGTTTCAGCATTACTGGATAAAAGGTCTTTCACTTATATTTGGCTCACTTTGGCATATTGTTGTATTTTCCAAAATCTAACGTGCTGTGAGATTTGCTATGTCCATTTCAGACATCGACCCCTATAATATTGCAGTTATTTGGTGTCATAATGTGATACTAGAAAGAAATGACACAAGAGTAAAGAATCTTAGTGTTCTTTCATCAGTGAGAAAGGAATATTCTTTGTTTTCTGCAAATTTTTTTTAAGTTGATATAAAAAATTCTGGATTTTTATATTCATTAGATAGAGGATCTGTTTTCATTCTGGACCTTAAATCTCTTATCAGCCTTCTCACAGAGAGATCACCTGAGGAAGAATGTAAGTGGGTCTTCTAGGACTTGCACTGATGTGGCCCAGAAAATATTAATGAGAGGGTGTTATCTAAACACCTAAATATCTGAAAGCAAGAACCTAAATCAGTCACTCTTCATCACTTGTTTTTTGGGTCTCCTGTAACTCTAAAGCTGGCCTAGGGAAACCAAGCAGAACTGGGCAGAGCGAGTACCTCCAATTCACAATTCGCACCGAGCTCAAATTTGACCAATAACCAATGTTTGTTGGTTTTTTTTTTCCTTTGATTGTCAATTTGCGTACTCATATAAAAAATGAGTCTGCTCACAGACAAGAAACAGAAAATTGGATAATTTATAGACTGACTTACTGGGTTGCAGAGAAGCCCATCAGCTGTTTCTAACCAAGTAAGAAAAGCTATAAGAGCATTTGACTTTTGTGTGTGTGTTATCCCTAGGCAAAGTATCACACACATATTCAATTAGCTTTTGCAGCTCACTAATTTGAGTTTATGAAGCATATTGTCCCCACAGCAAAGAAATGCTGCAGGGCTTTTGTAGAGTAGCGTACACCACAACTTTACATGATTAATGAGTTTTTATTATTACTGCTGGCCTGCACAAGCAGATTTACAAATTATCCAGATTCAAGGTCTAGGTGGCCAGTTCTTCCTGTGCTTTATATCAACACTTGAACTTTACTTTATCTGAAAGGTCAAGTTGATTTGGATAGAAACCAATTTTAGCATTTAGGGACAAAGGAAAATATAAAAGACCTTGCTGTAAAGCTTGGGAATGGACAATAATATGTCTAGTGAAAAGGATTCTACAAGAAGTGTAGCTTTTTTCATCAGGAGGAAACGTGTAATTTTCATTAAACAGTTTCGTATGATGGGATCAATCATGAGGAAAAAACTCTCAATATTTATGTTTATTTTAAAGTGAAGGTTCTTACTATTAAACTTCCCTCTCCCTACCAGAGGGTGTTAATAACTCACATGTATATGATTTACAGCATCTCAGAAGTTTGTTTCGTTCACCAAAGACTTCAAACCATCTAAAAGTCTAATCCTTTGTCTTTTGAAGTATTGTCATTGATTTTTAGGGATAGCAGTATCAGGTTTCCAGTAGGTATTTAATTCACATATCTCTCATTTGGTTCTTGTTGCTACATTTTCGAGCTAAGTAAAAGCCATTCTCAAATACAAAAAGAAAAACAGGAAGGGAATGATAAAGTCTCCATGGTCCAGAAAAGACAGGCTTCTGGCTTTGAGGCTCAGCCACTTTGGCAAAAGAATAAAAACAAAGGACTTGCTCGTGTTTATGGGATGTACATCCCAGAGTGCACTTTGCATCCCAGCTGCACAAAAGAAACAGCTCATCAGCAAAAAGCCTTCTGATAAATCTATAAAGCCCTCTCAGCCATTTCTGTTTCGTTTCAGGGGTTTTTCAAGCTATGTGTAGGAACCGTCTAAAACCTTTCCCCCTCCCAACTTGTAAAGCAATGGTCAATGTGGGAATGCCGTATGTTCTGCAGCCTTTTCGCTGATGTGTGAGTTACCTGAATCAGAACTCCTGCTTTATTTGTCTCAAATGAAAGTCAGTCACCAGTGCAGGCTGGCTAATTCATAGCATGAATTAGGTAATTTCGTTTCAGAATATTTCGTCCTCTATTATGGCCTTGTTCTTCTCGGTTTGCAGAGTATCGTCCCCTCATCTTCCCCCACCATTCCTCAAATCTTTCACATTTAACTGGTTACACAGCTAGGAATATAACATTTCAAAGATATAAATAATAATGAGCTCCTTTAATAAAATCAGGCATAAGTTATGCAGCAGACGTCAATTATAATGGATTTTAAAGGTTTTGATCTAGAACCTGGGTGGCATTACATTTAGACTAATAACTGTAACTATGATTTATGTGTTTGCAACTGAAATGGTTTCAGTGCTTCGATATATGTCCAAAGTAAAATTTATAGTCTGCTACAGAATGTATAAATAATGAACAGCCATATGTCATATCGCATTTAAAAACTTGACTTCTTCCACAGCCAACATAAGGTAAAATGAATTAAAATTTTAAGTTCATTTGGGATCAAGTTACTTTAATACTTTAAAGTAGCTCCACAAATACAAAACTGATTTAATTACTTTTCCTGCAGTAAAAAATAAGATTTTTTTTAAAAATTTGCAGTTGTATTCAAATTAAGCCACAACAAAGAGTAAAACATATGCTGATAAAAAAGGAAAATGATTCCCTTTTCTCCTAAAACTAAATGTCACTAATTTTTCCTAGATAGCAAAACTAGGATAACAACTATTGATGAAGAAATACTGCACAAAACATTTAAATGGAAAGAAGCACAATTACTATAATTTTCAAATTAACCCTCTCCCCCAAATATCCATTTCATGTTGAAAAAAAGTCTGTAATCTCTTTTTGGTAACATGAGCTGCATGTGACTATATGAATACACACTGTAATTTTCCAGTTGGTCATTTGATAATTAGAAGTGCACCTGCCTAATGTTCGTTGGCCATTTGTGGCAGAAAGAGCTCCCGACCCTCTGTTACTGCAGGAATTGTTTTTCAGAATGTATCTACTTTTTCTGAATCTTGGTCTACACCTTTTAAATCTTGCTGACCAAACTATTCCTGTATTTTAGTTCTTATCTGTTGAAATTTGTCATTGTCATGAATCAGATGACAGCTGCTGTTTTATTAGTAGCTTATAGGGTGCTTTCCATTTTACCCATAATAAGGGATGAAGTGTAACAGGATGTCAGTCCTATGGGGACCTGGATGTGCTAAGATTTTACTCCGGGAGCCTTGTTCCCCTTACGTCATCAGATCAATTTTGCACCAGAAAATGTTTCTCAAGACACTTAGGTAGTTCTGGTATTTAACAGCGAGCAAAGTGCCAAGTGTTCAACATTGCCCGTGGCTTGAAACTTCACTTTTATAAGAGAATAAGGGAAAAAGGGAATACTTTTTTTTTTTTTTTTTTTTTTAATTCCCTGGACTGCTGGTAGCAGCACTGAACTTAGTGAGCTCTTCCTGAAGCAGAAATAAATAAACGAAATATTTGTAGTGAAGCCAGCACCAGAGATGACATCTATTCCTCAGCAGACCTTTCTTTTGTATTATTGGAAAGTTATCTAACTTCTAATAGAAAATGCTATTGATTTTTAGCCTGTTTTGTCAACTAGTCAATAGCCACACACAGAAGCTCCTCCTTATAAGCTACTTTTTTTTTTTTCCTTTTCGAAAAAGTGCAACTGGATATTGTGTTTTGTGTTACCAACGTGGCCAGCTTGATATTTGCGGGTTTTTGTGTTTTCTGTCTTTTTTTTTTTTTTTTTCCCTTGAACTTTAGGTATAAATACATATGCTTGGTTTATACATGTCGAAGACTATTTGACCATCCCTCTAAAAAGCTGTCTTAGCTGAGACAGATGCTTTTGCTAAGAAATAGTACTGGTGTCTTCGAGCTAACATGGCTTTGGGCTCTGACAGACATTTGGCAGCAGATTGAAACTGGGTGTCTGAAAGGGTTTGTGCTCTCACCTTGTCTGTCACAGATTTAGTTTGTCTTGCTACACCAGCCCGAAGTCACAGAGCTGGTTTATGAGCACCTCAGACATCCCTTTTCACACAAATGGCAGCATCTGTCAGATAAGGATAGAAGAGCAGGAGAGGAAACAAGGAAGGAAACCACAAATAGTTTAAAAATTTCAGATGAATTTTTAATATCTTTTGAATAACCTAATTGGTCAAGCAAAAATATTAATAGAAAAATAAGCAGTTCAAATTCTACAAAGTATAAAACTGTGTATTGCAGTTGCTATGCTTTTCTAAGTGTGACTAACATTTGTGTTGTGTTTTCAGTATGTCTTGTATCACTGTGCTAAATCAGAAGTCCTGTGTAACATCTAGTATCTTCAGATATGTAACTTCATATTAAACATTACACCTTCCATGAGTGGAATATCTTAAAAGAACGTGGTCAGAGAGTATCAGACTCTGACAGTGTCCCAGCTTCCCCAGCACACCTCAAAGGGGAAAAACTCGCACATGGAAACTGTTTTTCAAAGGCATGGAAGACATTGAGGTCAAATTAGGTTAAAACAGCTTGTATCACCAGTGCTTCTCTAGGATCTAACTTGTCCTTAGTTATACGGGAACAAAAATTAATTTAATCAGCATTTCAGCCTCTTTGTTGAGGGACTAAAAGTTATTGTATTATTATTATTTTTTGTTACTGTATTGTATTATTATATTACCACAGACTACAGAATGCCTGGTTTAGAGTCTGTACTAATGTGTTTCATACCTGGGCCAGATCCTTGCAGAGTGACTCGTAGCTCTTCTTAGGTCCAAGCATTGACTTCAGTAAGATTATCAGCAGTAATAAAAACATGCCAGGAAATATAACGGCTTTGCTAACAGATTTTTTTTTTTGTAGACTTATTAGGGATTCATTTTACCAAATTGAAATAAATATCTTAATGAAATTGTGAGTAGTTTTCAAGTGTAGTTCATTAAGTTAATTGGCTAAGAAATTAAATGGTACTAAAAATTATTAATGCAATATTAATGGAATATATGAAACTAGATTTTGTCAAAATGAATAGAAAATAATAAATTATTTTAAAAGGATTCATACTATAAAAGGTGTGAGAGTATGATGTATATTGTATTTACTGACAGTAGTTCTGGACCCAGTCATAAATTCATCTATGCAGTAAATAGGACTACGATGTTTAACTTCATAGGGAGTTGTTTATTGGAGTTGGCCAATGCAGTAAAAGGAAGATATGTTATTGATTTTGTATGACAAAAGCTATGAGGTTATGCACTTTGCTGAGTGCACTCTCACCAAATACAAGACTTGCTAACTTGACAGTTCGCCATGCTCACCATCAGCCTGCATGAAAGCCCACTGACGATGGGGGCAGAATTTACACTTATTTCAATGGACTGGCTTAAAAAAACCTGTTCTGTGGGACATGTGGTAGAAACATCAGCCTTTGGGCCACCCTTCCCCACCATCATGGTTGAAAAGATGAGTCACTGAATTTATTGTTCTCTTCTGTTTAGAGAAGCCTGGAAAAATGCCAGCTTTGCCCCCAGCATTGAGCTTCAAATAATCTTAATTATAAATCAAATTTTGTATTGTGCAGGGAAGCTATTATTCACTCATTTCACAACAACTGTTTTTGTGTTAGATCTACAGACATAGGGATTATTACCATCTAATTCTTCTCATATTCTTATTTCACGAAGTGTTGCTAACCAAACCATTTGTCATGGGTGGGCCAGGTAAGGATGCTCTTCCCAGGTATCATCACAGTGTAATCTTATAGTGATTTGTTGTACGATCATCATGTGAAACACTGAATTTGAGGTAGCATTGACTTGTGACTGGACATCTATTTTGCCATTGCACGTTTGCTTGATGAGAGGTATCTCCACAGAGGCTCAGTGCTGCAGTGCAAAATTGAATTTCTTGGTCGTGTTAGCATGGCTTGAATTGGAAGATCTGTCCAAGACAGTCAAAAAAACTGCACATTTATTAAATAAGCATGTCTCTTCAGGGCAATGGTGTCTTCATATGTTCGGTCTGTCTGAAGGATACAGGCATGCAATATAATAGTTCTTGCACAATAAAATACTTCTAATGCAACTGTAGGTTGTTGTTTTCCCTCTTTAAAAATTGTTTTTGAAAAACATTACAATTGTGTGCTGGTGGTAGATAATCAAGAAAATCCACAGTTTAGGGAAAATGTACCATATGTCTTGTAATTCCAGCACACAATGGGGTATCTCCTTAATGACTTCCTCAGCACCCCCGATTGTATCTTGGCGCTAGAAGACATATGGAGCCTTTTCCCCTTAACTGTGAATTTCCTTCCTGCCACTGCTTTTTCTTACAACCTTAATCTGCTTTTAATGTACTGCAGTTGTCTTTTCCTGCCAATAATCTTTTATCCCTTGTTAGGCGACTTCATTACAAATGACAGAACTAGAACTTCTGCACTCAGAATGAGATGGATGCCTAAATTCAACTTTGTTTCTCAATAACTGAGCAACAAGAGCACTTTGACTTAAACTTAGTATTCTGCGTTCAGCTTCACATTGTAAAACCTGGGCATATCTGGTTGCTGATGGCGTTCCGTGTCCTGCAGACTCTGTAAGCAAGTGTGTATAAAAGCTTCTGGTGTGGTGCTAGATGTTGTTTCTGAACATTTTGTGAAACTCTAGGTACAGAAATACGCTTGTTTTGTAATCTGATAAGTTTTAATAAGATTAACTGTTTCACAGGGTGCAACTTGGCTCTGACTATACAAGAAATGACATGACCTGCAGCTCCATTTTGCAGGATATGTGTTTCTTCTTTTAGAACTTCTACTTTAGAGTAGTGGCATACCGATTTATTTCTGAATATGAGTACAGCAAGCTACTCTCTGAAGAAAACGCAGAAAGATCAGAAAATAATTTGCATCCATTTCTGCAAATTAAGAAGAACATGGTTCAAATTCTACTATAAAAAATGTATGAAAGGCTATTTTACTGATATATGCTTTTATTTAAAAGATTGTAGACAGAAATATTTATAATTGGAAATGTCCTTGATTCAAATCCTGAAGAGATCAACAACACTTTTTATGAGGCTTTGAACCTAGATTTGAAATGTCGTCTGTGAAAGATGATAAAGGAGGATTATTTGCATTCTGATATTGAGAAATTCTGTGACAAGTGAAGGCACGACAGGCTCTGCAGCCACTTGATTTCCAGGATTCAGGACACCGAGTAGAAACCGGTGCCCTTTCTGCCTGGATCGGGAGAGGCTCGGCTGATTTCCTCTTTAGGGCAGATACTTTATTAATAAGGGTGATGTGAGAAGCAGTATCCATCAGAAGTAGAGCTGGCTTAGGTTGCTTTTCCACTACCCAGCACAACCCTGGAAATAAAGTCCTGATACAAATTAACAGTCTAGTTGATAGCCTGCTCCTGAGGCTGAGCTGATTCTGATGTTGCACAGTGCTGATGTCAGAGCTACAACTTATCACATTAAATTCACAGAAATATTATTGATTAAACGTGAAAACTGTTGATTGTTCAAGGTTTTTACTGCTTAAGAGAGAGTGTATTCACAGAGAGAATGTAGTAAGGCTTATTTTTTAATCTGAGTTTGATTTATTGTGGTTGCAGTTGAAATTTATTATAAGCAAATCTGGCATTCATTGTTAATGGTATTGTAGAAAAATGTTAAGATCACTGAATTTTTATAATTTATTTGTGATGGAGGAACACTTGTTGTGAGCCTGTGGTGGTAGAATACACTGAGGGACACTTCATTTGAAGTAAAGGATTATCAGTAACTGTAGGTTGGATTTCAGACTTGAAAACAGGCCAATTTTTCAGTCGGTGAAGTTCTTGCGGAAAAGAATCCCTCCTTTTGTGTTTTTTATAGAGTTGTCTGATTTCCAGCCGCACCGCAGAAAACTCCTGGTCTCCTGAATTGTGTGAGGTTTCATCATGCGGCAGATGAGAGAGGGTTGGTTATGATCCCACTGTGGAGTTTGGAAGGCTTCCTAGCGGCCTGCTGAATGAAACATTTTTAGATCAAAGCCGGGGAGGGGTTGGCAGGGAGAGGTGATGGTCCATGAAAGTGGTAAGCAGAACTGTCTCATAACCTTCCCTCCTATTGCCAGTTGGCTATTCGGACGAAAACAAAAAACTGAACAAATTCTACAGATGCTCGAGTAAAACCTTCCTAAAAATGTATCATTCGTGAGAGCTCAGAAATGAAAGCTTGTGATTATCACGTTCTTAGTGCAGGGAAACATCTCTTTCTGTGTGTGTGTGTGTGTGTGTTAATAAATGCTCTGTGGGTTGGTTGGGGTTTTGGGTGGGGTTTTTTTGTTGTTTTTGTTTGGGTTTTTTTGTTTGTTTTTTTTCTTTCCTTCTCCTGCCTTTTTATGTTTCTTCCTTTAGAACGGCATTTTTTAGACGGGGGGCATCAGTTACTTATTGTTCACTGAAGTACCATTTACTGAAGAAAATACATTTCCCTCCCCTCATAGTTACTGGCTGGACATCACAATTACCAGATGCCAAGCTGTAGAACACAGTTTTCCAGAAAATGGCATCTGGCTTCCTGGCAGAGTCCACAGGCACTTGTGCTGATGGTTTTGGAGCTGCAGCTGGGTCTGGGTGGCTGCTGAGGGAGTATATGGGCCACCCTGTCATTCTAGATGCTATTTACCTTTGGCTCACCTTTGATTCAGAATCATTTAAGCATTTGTGTCTTTCTATAACACTGTCAAACATCAGTCTTTCAAATGGCTTTATGTAGATCCATTCACAGCGAGGAAGAAGAAAGCCATTTCATATGATCACTTATTTTCTGCATGTACGTGTAAACTATAAACCTGCTCATATACCAGCAGGTGGTTTATTTATCCACCAGGATGCTTAATGCAAACAAGCCATTCATTTAAAGGGAAGGAAAGAGGGAATCTGATAAACTTTCTGTGAATGCAAAAATGTCATCACACCTGTGTTTTACAGCTAAAAGACAGAAAAGACTGAACTGTTGTGTTACATTTACTGCCAGTGACATTGTGTAGCATCGAGGCACAGCCCCCATTTGGGAGCACCTGCACCCTGCATGAGGGGTTTGTCCGGTGTTTTACCGGTTCCTGGAACACCACATACGCTCCAGAATGATCCAGAAGACAAGAACCTCGCAGAGCCTTTTTGATCCAGCTGCCAACCTCCTGTGATGTGTTTGGGGAATCACCATCCTGCCTCATCATATTTCATTTCCATGTTCGTCCGCACCTTAGATGCACTTTAAAATAGCAGTGGTAGGTACCATATGAGGTGTAATAGTATTTGTACTGAGCAGACTCGATTTCTGGAGGCTCTCCTCTCCCTTCTGGCAGAGGAATCTCTTTTTGGCTGAAACACTAGCATGGTATCTCTGCTATGATGGTGGAGGAGCAACTGGGCTGGATCTAACTGACAGCACTTTACTCTTCTTTTCTTTTTTGGGTTTAGGACTACCAAGTTTCTGATCACACAACATCACACCTTTCATTTTGTCTGCATGACTAGTACCGAGATAGCAAACCCCCTTAGTGATGTTGCTGTATGAAAATACGCAAACAGTCCTTGTTCTGATTTTAAT
Organism: Pampusana beccarii; assembly: GCA_013399365.1. Taxonomy (NCBI): domain Eukaryota; kingdom Metazoa; phylum Chordata; class Aves; order Columbiformes; family Columbidae; genus Pampusana; species Pampusana beccarii. The sequence continues at coordinate 420,056 of VWYH01001668.1, read as the reverse complement.
GACATCTCTGATGCAGAATTGTTGCTATTACACCTAATTGCTAGCCCACGCTGTGGTATTTAAAATGGAATGGTGGCAAGAATTCAATATACAAATCTATTTATTTATAACCAAGTGACCTTCTGTTCAGTGATATTATGGATCCAAGCTAGGGAGAGGGATTCGGCTTCCCTGTGAACATCTGGCTCAGCGGACTAGAATGTGGCTTTTGTTGCCCTGCTGTAGTGACACAGCCTTTGACAGCATCCTGTGGTAGATGGTACATGCCTGAATTCAATTTACTTGATGTCCTTTGACCAAGCTGCAATTCACTGACTTGGTATAATTTTTGATAGGCAATAGCTGGGGATAAAATCTTGTATGGTCTTTTTCATCATTCTGCGTGGTACCCAGGAAAGCAGAAGACTATATCAGTTAAAGAATCTGCAGTGTTCTGAAGAACATAAAAAACATCAGAAATGCTGCACAGTGAGAAACCTTGCCATGAACTTAACAATATTACATTCAATTTTATTTTTCTTTGGTTTTCATACACACATGACCTTATTAAGTTTCTAAACATAAACATATTCCTTTTAAAATACATCTTCAAAGTATACTTGAATTCTAGCCCTATAGGGACTTGACATATCAAAAGAAATTTGCTGACATAAACTGGTATGTAGAGCTTGATCTATTCTAATATATGATTTTAATGTTTCTCATTTTCTTGCCTTGCCAACTCACATCTATCACACACTGTCACATTTAAGTTTCCTAAATTACTGCTTTTAACTTTTTGTCACTTATTCAGCAGAGATATATTCTAAAGCTCAGCTCAGCTTTTTTTTTTTTCTCTTGTGATTGTATCTTAATAGTTTGAGGGGAAAAATGGAAATTTTTGCTCAGTTAAGGAGACAGCACTTTTTGATAGATTTGGGATACAATATCGTCCTGGTTTCAAATTCAAGACCTGATTTAATTTCCAAGCAAAGCACAGAATTCAGTGAGGCAAATGGAATAATGGCATGTGTGAATGGGGAGGATGTTCTGAGCATTGTAATTATGAGCAAGACAAAATGTATCTCCACTATGTCTGTTTATCAGTGATGGATAGATAGATTCATTTCCTATTGTTTGTAGTACATGTGTTGATGACAAAGTGCTCTGGTAAATTCTGTTGTTTGCAGGATCAGAGGAAATTATAATTGCAGTCCTTAATCAAACTGCTTTGACCTCAAGCTGACAATTTCAAAGTTGCTTCTTTCTATGTTTACAGCTGATCTTAAGCACCTCACCCTTTCTGCAAATGGGTGTGTTTTAAGACCTGTACCTTTCAGGATTCAGGAAATATGAAAATATTCCCAGATGTGATAAATTTGGAATTGCACACACCCTGCCCCCCCCCCCCAGTCCGGTTCCACTTTAATATTGGTTGTGATTTAAAACTTCATTCTCATTTATATAATGTTATTTTTTAGCTTTTTATGATACCAGAGACTTTAGCACATTTCTGCTATGATCTGACCTCCTGATGACCATTGCTCAGAGCTCATCATACTGTAAACATGAGCCCAACATTCAATATGGCTAAATGTAAAAAACAGTTTTAGGAAAAAATAAAACAGATTTTCGCTTCATACGATCTTGGACCCCCTCTGATTCTGTTTAATTAAACTTCCACATCCTCATGTGAACACTTTGAGTAATTCATTTAAGACTAGAATTATGAACCTCTAGTTGGAGCTCTGACTTGACTTGGTCAAAGAGCCCAACCCAATCACTGCCATGGCAAATCTCGAGGTTTGCATGTGCATTTCCTGGAAAGATACCCAGAGCTGATTTTGAAACATCAAATGACAGAGAAACTTCCACAAACCTAAGTAGTCTGTGTTGGTTACCTGGTAGGTAAAGAACACATGTCATTTTGCTCCTCTGCATTTGTCCAATTTTAACTTGTGTATAATGAAACTCGCTGTACCGCTCTGTGCTAGAGTAAGAGCTGCTAATACAAATGTCTTCCACAGAAAATTGCAAACTCCGAGCAGCTCAACCTTAAATGTCTTTTGGATAAGCTGGGAGGGTTTAGTTTCTCAATCCTCTGATCATCATATATTGTTTCCAGACCTGATGACATTCTAATCGCACTTTTCAGCTTTTCATCAGCTTAAGCAAAGAGTCAGTCCCCAAAAATGCTCATTTTCTGTTTGCGTTAAAGCTCAGTAAAAACAGGTTGAGTGCTTTTTTTCATTGGTGGTGGGTTTTGAGGGTTGGTTGGTTGGTTGTGGTGGTGGTGGCGTTTGTTTGTTTTGGTGTGTGTTGGTTTTTGTTTGTTTGTTTGCTTGTTCTTTGTAAGAACCAAAGGAAAACCAAAATGAAGTAGATGTGCGGGAAGGTGAAGAACAAAGTAATTCAAGTTTGCCATTTGTGTAATTGGTGGAAGACTGAATTGGTTTGTAGGCTCTGTGGTTGGATTATTTAAAGGTGTATTTTCGAGAGGAAAAGGAGACATTTTAATGAATATTGATTAGAAGCCTTTTGGCATTCTAATGCTCACTGTACTCGTCAGGATTATATATTTTTTTTCTTGTTAACTTCTCATGTATCCGTGTCTGTATTAATATGTAAAGAATTATAACAGCAACATTTACAATGCATGTATGAGAGGTTGCCTGTTTTTCTTTAGAACATATATATAGAAGTTGGAGGCCTATCATTTGTAATCAGTTTTGCACTGACAGAATAGAAAATGTATGTGTGATGGACAGGAAATATATCAGCGAAACTAATATATGAGCTTCTGCAAAATTCTTTGTCATAAAAGGTGAGGAAATACTTTGTTAAAAATTGTGGCAGATAGCTTGGTTTCCTTTTAAAATGAAGGTTTTGCTGCCAAGCAACTGCTCTTTTACCTGTGTTTAGTTGGAACAACACTTAACATTCAGTATACTTAGTTATGCTGGCTATTCTCTGCTGCAGTTTTCTTCTTCAAGGGTATCATTCGATCACCCAGAATGTGAAGTGTTTGTACTTCTGTTCTTTAAGGAGAACAGCACATTTATATTAGATAGAAGTCACACTTCAGTGATTTATTTTCCTCTGCAGAAGTGTGTATGCAGCACCAGATTAGTTTGCAATAGGATAGTCTCATCTTCCTCTGGTCACACAGGGCAAATGCATATGCATTTGCTATAAGAGGAATAAAAATTGTAATATAACTAATCTACATTTAAACAAACTGCCCATCTAGCCAGCAGAATGGGTCAGGGATCTGAGCTGTGACAGGGAGCTGGGTACTGTTTTGCCTCTTCTTCTGATGAAGCACTGGGTATGAATAATTCTTGTTTTCATACCTGGCCCTTAAGTGCACTGTGCTAGAAGACTCAGCTCTTTTTCTGTGCCATTGGCCAAAAAGAATCCAGAATTTAACATTTAATAAGTTTACCTATATAACAGCTCTCAAGACTTGAAGGTGATGCTGTTTATTCATCACCATAGTAATAAGGTATGGGTGAAAAATGTGTGTGATGCTAGATGGGTCCGGTGCCCTGTCCTTTTCCTTTACATGATTCATTATCGTCTTTGGCAAGTCCTAACATATTTCAGCTCTTGTTGAAATTAGTTGGGCACTTTAATAGTGTGCTTTTCAGTACTGTGGGAGTCATTGTGGGGTTTGTCATTTTTGGTTTTGGGTTGTTTGGGTTTTGTTTCGTTTTTTTGTTTGTTTTTACCTCTAGAAGTCAAGTAATTTAAGATAAGGCAATAAATGAGACTATGTAAGTACACCGAAAATTCTCCAAAATGTTTGTCTTTACCTTTGTACTGAATCTTTGCCGTTGCATTGGAAAATGCACTTGATTCAGGCTGGATGACATTGCTTGTTCTAGAAGTGAAGTCAGTTAAACATTCAGTCTACCATCCTCCCTGGTTTCTCTTTGAAGTTAATCACTGCAGCTCCATTCACTTCAGCAGAATCGCTCCTCATACACCCCGCTGGAAAGAGGGAAGTGAATCTATGAATTTATTTCATGTGTCTGAAAGAATTTTAAAGGTATCCACTGGGAGTGTCATGATGCCAACTCTAAGGAAAAAGTGGAAATCTGAGCCTTAAACCCATAAGAAATCTAGAAGTTTTGAGGAACGAGAATCCTGAAACTTCTCAGTCTTTATAAACTGTCTTGTAAGAATTCAGTGAGTATTTGGATTTAATATCCTTGACCCTCCATAGAAGCCTACTTAATCCAGTAAATTTGTTACTGGTATTTTAAGGATCAGATAACCATGTTTGTGTCAACCATGAATTAAGTTCTAAATCTTTTTGTCACATGAACTTTATTATGCCTTCTATGATTAAAAACCTCTACTTCTCACCAGATTTTCCTTCATCTTTACTATGCTACAAAGTTATGTAATATGCTTAAAGTTCAGTCCAGATTTCCTCGATGTATTTTATGAAACATGACACGAAGTAATTAATTTTAACTTTTCCTACCAAGAGCTAATTTAATTTTTACTTCATTAACATAATGTACTTAATTAATCTCAAATTATCATAGAAAAGTGCAAATTAATATGTAATCCGTCACTTGATAAGTTTGTCTCAATTAGTAATGCCTTTACAGACAGTTTCATGCAAACTGAATGACAGTGGACCTTTTAGTAGGAAACGTCTTTAGGAGAAGGATTGGAGAGAAGTTTTCAGCAAAACTAGATGTTTGAAAAACACAGAACTTCAACCAGTGAATACAGAAAGCCATTTTTCATTATTCTATGTAAAAGTAGTGTTGCCTTTTTGTGTGTGTGTGTGTGAACACAGAGCTATGTATAATAAAGACTCCAAATTTAATGTTTTTAATGTAACGTCTGGTAACGCAGCAAACAAAACATTTTCATCTTGGTTGAGTGCAGTGCTCTTTGTTTACTGTTGTTAGCTGTTGGACCTATGGTCAACATGCTTTATAGAAGACTGAGAGACTTTTAATTTCCATTGTTCTACAAGGATTTGGGGCAGAGGGAGGGGGCAATAGGGCAGTATGTTGCAGCACCTATATTCTTAGTTGGAAGATCTTGAGCTCAATGGACATTGTGGCTCCCAATAGGAAGGAAGACTCTGCTATTGAGGCAAAGTGGTACAGGGTTTTGTTTTGTTTTGTTTTTCTAATTTGAAAAGCTGTTACTTGTATATGAGAATGACAATTGACGCTTCACAAAGGAATGAGTTCTAATTGCTGTCACTGTGTTTGTTGGTGTTTTTTGTTTGCCTTTAACCCTAGAAAGGGACCTATTTACCCCTAATGATGAAGTCTCACCCTCCATCAGCTTAGGAAAAACGGTCGTCAGCTAAAGTTTTCAAATATTAGTCCTCAAATGTTTAAGACTGTGGAGAGTGCAACCCACATAGCTTGCCTGACCTACTTACTTAAGTCTTAGATGTGTTTTCTAAGATGCTTTCAACAATGTCTCTTCCCTTTGATTCATTAATTTCATGACATCTTTCAGAAGGTGATTACAGATGAAGTCATAAAAATAATGATGAAAGTTCTCCTGTGCAACAGTTAGAGTAAATATCACGAGCGCCTTTTGCATTCAGTTTTCTGAACCTATTCTCTGATCAGAGTTGTACGGTCACACGTAACTATGCAGTAGTCCAGGTAATGGTTTGAATGAATGTCAGTTCAAGCCATCATTTAAAGTCTCCATAATTATTTTGAATACATATGCCTGTCAAAATTCCTCACAACTTTTAATTTTCTTTCATTTTTTTTTCCAGCTATACACTACCTTTATGTATTTAAAGATGCTGCTTTTTAAACATATGCCAGTCAGCTTTGTAGATTTAGGAGCAGAACTAATTAAGGTGGTATGTGTTCCCTACTGATTCCTCTGTGCAAAGAGGTGCATAAGAACACAAAAGTAAACTCTAGGACATCAATTGAACACTTATTTTGAATTTCTTTTGTATCAAGGGTATCCTTTTGGTTTTACCATACAGTCTTAAAAAGACCTTTGGTATTTTGGCTGAGATAGTATAAGAGCACTGTCCAATAGCAGTTTAACATCACTGTTCGTGTGGTATCTGAGCAAATGAGGATAAATGGTATTTCCCCCCGACCAGGGGTGAGAGTCTTTGTTTTAAATAGTTGTCTTGAAAGTAAGATAGGCAATGCATTTTGATACAGAGTGATACTTCCACTTTTTAATTAATCTGGGTTGTGATTGAATTGTGAAACTATTATTCAGATAGAAGTTAAACAGATGGAGTAAAATAAAGCTAAAATACTGTGCAAGATGAAATACAGCATTTTGATTTCTTCCATCTAGACCTGGAACTTCAGGTGACCTCTTCATCTGTGTGTGTGTGGATTTTGGGGCAGCAGAAGACAAGAAGTGGTAGCACTGCCTGCTTGGTAACAGGGCTTTGAACCTGAGCTGGTTTTGCTATCTGGGGAGTTTCAGAAGACAGGGACACGGCAAAGCTTTTGAGTCACCACCCATCAGATTTTTAAGCATTTTGTCCTTCTAAGCCAATGTCTGAATGCTTTCTTCTTCCTCTTATCAGTAGAGTTGTAGTCCAGATACTGAATGTAATTTTTCTTTAGTTAATGATATTTTCCCAATATCAGCATTGCTTGAGGCTAAATAATTCATTTTAGTGAAGGGTAATGTCAGTAACTATATGAGACTAAATTATTTAGCTAATTCTTCAGAACTTTGCTCTTTTAAAAAAAATAATTTCACTTATGCAGTAGAAGGGGATGGTTCACTTGTCAGTTTTGAGTCATGAAATGTTTTAAAACTATTAACAGTTCCTATCAGCGTCAGTTTAACGAAGCAGATAACATGAAAATACTTTCAAGTTTGTGACCACCTCCATGCAAATGGAAGTGATGTTACAGCCAGATGGGTGTTTTGAACACAAGAGAAGTTAAAGGTTCATTGCAGCTCTGAGTGGTTCAACACTCTACAGAGCAAAAAGATGACAATACAAATATGCTCTTCAAGTATATGTAGAATAAACAAATACTGTTTTTTCAGGCCCTTAATGTTTGAATGATACTTCTGGACAGCTTCTGCACCTCATTCATACAAACAGCTAACACAACTTGAGGAGTTTTGGCACTATTTGCGTAACTGTCAACAGGGCAGCCAGAAAACACTCCATATACTAGAGAAACAAATCTCAGACTGTAATAGTGGATGCTAAAAAAGATGGTTTGCCTTTTAAAATGTAAAAAATAAAACCCCTGTGTTTTTTAAAATGCTCTAGAAAATGTGGAGAGAGAATAGTCCTGATTCCTTGTCTAATGAAGAAAATTCAGGAATGCGATTGGAAAAAAAACCCACGATTTCCTGTCACTTTTCAGATCTGGCCTGAGGACAATTGAGGCTGTGCTGCTAAGTTCTTCTATAAAGGATGCTTAGCTGCCCATGTTGTAAAGGACCTCTGCAGTCTGGAGATCTCAGGGGTCCTGCAGCTGCATCTGCCTTAGATCAAACCTTTCCAGGTGCATCCCAGGCACTCCTGCTATGAACCAATCCAGCTTTTGGAAATTGGTACTAGATAACAAATGAATTTATTTATATCACCTCAAGATACTGACCTATTATCACTTTATTTTTAGCAACAGAGAAGGACAAAGAAAAGAGCCAGACAAAGAGCATTCTGGCAGCAAAAAAAAAAGCCTGGTAATAAAAATACTAACTTTTAATAAGAAAAAACCCCACGCAACTGTTTGTTTTAGAATATCATTCTTCCACCCCTTGGAAAGATGCCTTAGGGCACTATAGCTGTAAATATATAATTCCTGGTTAAGTTGAAACTGCTAAATGTTTTTTAGCTGTAAAGGAATAGCTATAAAATTTCAGTGTGCATCTATTAGGAGGCTACTGTAGGAAGAGAGCTTAGATTGCTGTAGGTAAGCAGCCTCCTAATAGATATTTTCATATCTGAATTTGACAGAAAATGGAAACCAAGTGTTCTCCTGATTTCTGGGAGCCTGGTAGAAACTGTGACTCAAAACTACAGTTTTCATTTTGCCAGAAACTGTACATACATAATGAATAGTATCACTATGACATGATTAATTTTCACCCTCAAAGCTTCATAAAAGGTATCAGCATGTTAAAGATGAGGAATCTTAGGCACTTTCAAGAAACAGAGAACCCTGGATAACTTGATGCACGAGTCTTTCTTTTGTGTGACCACCCATGCATACCAAAAAATATATCATTACTTCTAGGCGAAGATTGTTGGTAAAGTAGAATTGTAAATTTTTGTATAGCCAGTGTTTACTTTTCTGGGTCTTTCAAAATTACAGAAAAAGTGAGGGGACCACAATGAAGAAAATCCTTGTTTATATTTTTTTGATGGCTGCTGCAAGTTCAAACCTAATCCTCACAAGTAACAAACTGATAATTTTTATATGATCCCAGGCTGCTTGCCAAAGATCTCCATTATTTTTTATGCTACTGTGTGGCAAATATAATCTTGTTACTACCTTGCAACACAAATTAAATTTCAAAGCAGTCCTTCTCAACAGGAATGCCAGTACATAAATGAAGTCTTTCTTCATCAATACATTACATTAAGTATGATAATACTTGAGCTACTTCAAAAATCTTTGCAGAGGGGAGGGCAGCAATTCCGTCCTTTAACCACCAGGGAAATGTTGTAGTAGTTCCTGCCAGAGGTATGAGGTAGAGCTTAATTTCTGGGAATAAAGAGTCCATCCCAGGATAAACTTTTTGAAAGGCTGCAGGTGAGCAGGTCTTTGTGGGTGTGATCCTGGCTCTTTGGTTCCTCTGAGCTGGCAGCTCTTACCTCCGCTATTGCAGTAGGGTACAGCATGCTACAAAAAAATACGTGGACTGCTGATGATTTAGGGCAGGAAATCTGAAAGGCAGATTTCTTCATTATGGAAGAAAGAGGAAAGGTCCTTTTCCTGTCTTTGTATCTGGAAATGGAAAGAGTTTCTCAGAAAAAAAAAAAAATGGCATCTGCATTTTGTTAACAGAACCATCTAAACACAGCACAGATACTACCAGAAGATTCAGATACTATCCCGGCCACGAGGGAAAATTGTGGCAATAGCTCTTATTGCTGTGTACTGGCTGAATCCACATGACTTAGCTATTTTTGACTTGTAATGTGTGCTATGCAATTTTCTAGTGACTTCTGTGGGACAACTTGATTACAAGAAAATTGTAATATGGCATCTTCAGAAAATGCTAGTGATGCTTTTTAGATTTTTCTATCGGCTTCTGAAAACAATTCAGTGTAAGATGGGCTACCCATAGCTATCTTGAAGTATCACAGTGATCTTAAGTTGTCGTCTTTCTTTCTAGTGTCACTGTAAACAGCACCAAATACTTCCAATTGGTGGTGGTGTTACTACAGGGAAAAACATGAGGGCAGAGACACCTTCTTGTATAACTTATCCATGAACTAAATATGATGGAGCAGTCAATTTAGAAAACCTCAACACAGAAAGGAGCCCTTTTTTCTTATTAGGCACTATGATGCAGTAGGTAACCATTTTGTTTGAGTAATAGATGAGATTATTATAAGATTATGCAGTCACTCAGTTTTAATCAGCTGAGTGGGAAATCTCTGCTTTCTTATCAAAGGGCAGTAGATGAAAAGCGACATCTCCACAGATCATTATGAAGGTAGCCTTGTATGAAGGGACCACTCATCTCCTAACTAGAACTGCTACTGGGGGAGTTATGTACTGGGTGAAAATGCCTTGATTAAAACAGACTGAAATCTAAATACAGTTAGACTGAGGGGATGCAGAAATGTTTTATATTCATTGGGTGTCATAACGAGTGCATAACGTGAAACAAAAACAGTAGGAAAAAAAGCTCAATTTCTTGATGAGTTGTCCAAAATGACAAATGAAAACAAATCTGTTCTTACAGGCACTGGATGGAAACTTTGTCTTTTGGGATGTCCATGCAATTTAAAAAAAAAAAAAAAGGCAACCTGTGCACTTGTTTCAGTAAGGAATTTGTCTTTTCATTCTTACTAGGAGATCAAATATTCAATTGATGGGCAGAAAGATCTTTTAAAAGTGAAAGCTTTGTCTCCTTGTAGGCACATAACTAATTGCAAGACTTCTGCACGTGGCTGTTCCGTTCCAACAAAAATTGGAGCATTTGTACCACATACATGCTCTTAGAACTGGACAGTCAGACCTACGTACATAACTTTGAGCTCTGTGGTTCAGCTGATGTTCAGATAAAACATTAGTTTAGAGAAGAGACAATATCTTAGACAATATAGGCCAGAGTACTTTTTTTTTTTTCTTAACCGTAACTATGCAGCTAGGGGGGAAAAAGGGATATACAAAGCCTAAACTGTGTAAATGTAGTCGTTTTAAGCCTATCTCTGGCCACTTTCTAGACTAAATAATGACAATTTGTCTACAATACCAAACTATTCCCTCATGGGGTTTGTTTGTTTGTTTCTTCATTTTCATTTGGATATAACAGAAAAATTATCTTAATTACGGTTGACGGTTTACAGTGACCTTACAGTAGATGTTTCAAATTAGTACCTCTTTAAGTGAAAACATGGATTTATTATAATTGAGAACCCTTTTATTTTGATCCTGCATTGTTTATTTCTAGTTGGTTTCTCTATGTAGTTAGTTGGCTTCTTTGTATTATCCATATATCCCTATAACACCCATAGTTTCTAAATGCCTTGTGGAAGACAGTTTTGTACTTGTCGGCAGCTGTTGAACAAAGCACCAAAGCTCCTCTGCAGCACGAGCTGCCAGGCTGCAGTATGGCGCTTTGTTTTATGGAAATGCATCCCTTGTATCAGACGTGTCCAGCATCAGACATGGCTGGTGGGGTTTGCAGCTCCTGCTATAGTTGTGCACCCCACCAGGTTGTGCTGTGGGAGTATTTCATGCCCTTTACTCTCTGCAGGTCTCCTCCATGCTCAGTACATGCATCTGAGCAGGTAAATAGCCCGTGTCCTGTATGTGGTCAGGATTTAACTTCCTGTGGAAGTCAGAGGATGTGCTTGTGATCGTATTTTATTTGCTGAAGGACCAAGAGTTTTTGTACTAAAGATTTAAGACAGGGTGGTCTTTTCTTAATAAATGCAAGAAAAGAAAGACATTTTGAGGTCAGGGACTTGTGTTTCTCACTTTTCTAGTTCACAGCTGGTGCTCTCCATGCACCTCCTGTGATAATGTTTCCAATCTGAACACTAGATTCTGCAGATAGTTTCCTCTATCAAGATATTCTGATTACGAGATGTTAAGTGTGCATTGTATAGCTCTGACAGCTGAGGCAGCAACAACATAAGAAAGTAGACTCTTCTTTTGCTTTCTGTGCAAATCTGAAAGAGATTCCTGCTCGGCCACTCAGGTAAACCTGAACTGTGTAAACACCAGAGCAAATGCTACTGTCATATTCCAGGCTATACAGAAAATTATTACTTTATTCTAAATTGTCAGCCTCACTGTAATAAGCAATAATATCTCGTGGTGTTTATTTTTTTTCTGTCTAGTACTGTTCTATATGATGGTGATACATACAATTGCTGCTGTTCCCCAAAGGCCTAACGGCAGCTTCCACTGACTTTTCACTAAGTTGCACTAAACCCTCTTATCAACTTGGAGACTGATCTTTTCTTGGGAGCAGTTATGCAGTCAGGAAGATCATCTTTTGGCTTCATCAACTGTTTCTGCTTCACTTTCTTACAGTATTCTCAGTAAACCCTTGGATGATACCTTTTACTTTACACCTTCACACAGATCAGGGATTCCCATTTTGTAATCTGTACTCCTTTCTCAACAAAGCTCGCAACAACATGTGGATGGAGGGAGCAGCACAAAGACACTTTATTTAACGCTTCTGTTTAACTTCAGTTTATCCATTGTGACGGGTTGACCTTGGCTCTCTGCCAGGTGCCCACGCAGCCACTCTCTCATTCCTCCCTCCTCAACAGGATGAGGGGAGAAAATAAGATGGAGAAACCCATGGGCCTTGGCAGGTTTTGCTCTTCCATAAACCCCTTTTCCCAGAGGCAGCAACCAGCCTGGCTGGTGGCAGAAACCAGCTGGAACCGGCCGTGTCCAGCACGGGACAGCCCGGACCGCTTCTCACAGAGGCCCCTGCAGCCCTTGGGCACATAGTACAGCTATTAAGCCGTAGTCACACCTTGAATTTGTTTTCAGACCTTGGCAGCCACCCACCAGGCAGCTCATTTGGCAGACATAAACCTTCCTTCACATGGCTACTTTAGTATTAAAAGTTTGCCGTTTGCACGGGGCACATCTGTTGCATGGGGGGTTCCTTGTAAGGAAACACTTCTGCTTAGACTTTAATGTCTCACACATTTAGCTTTGATGTATTATTTAATTAACTTACCCTATAAGATTTCTGAAGAGCTGCCATTTGAGAAATTGCAGCCAAGTAAGTTTTTCTGTGTCTGTGGCAGTATCTTATTCCAGAGCTGGGAAAGCAGACTTGTATACAGGGTAATATTTCATTTCACAGGTTCCATAACTTGCATTGTTAATGCTTCATAATGTAGGATGTGCTGTACCAGCCTACAGCTAATGAGTTATAAGCTGCAAACTGTGAATCTATATTGGCTTGCCAAGCAGAAAACAGTGTGTCATTACAAATGCTTACGTATATCTTTTTGTATCTTATGCAGGGATTGTAAACAAGCTGTGTGTATATGTTCTTGAATGCCAGAGGAGGAGTCATTAGCTTTAACAGCAGAGCCGACTGTCTTTGAAAGGAGAGTTTGAAATCAAGTCTATCTGTCTGACTCTGGCTTTGCTTTGCACTGAACAACAGTTTTAGTGCCTTTTATCTGTTTTATTGCTTCAAAGATGCTTATTTTTTGCTTGCACATACAAATCACTACAGCACTGTCAAACAGATGACAGAAATAACTGTTCCTGGCATTAATTTAGTAGGTTAAGAAAGAAATTTAAACATTTTCCCCTGTAATCCAGGGACAGAGCAGCCGGCAGCACAACTGCCACAGTCCAGTGGCACACGGGGTGCGGGATTTGAGGTCCCTGCGTCGCTGCTCCGTTCCTGCAGCACCTCCATGGGCTTCTGGTTCCCTATGATGTCTTGGTGCAGAAGCATTTCGCTTAATCGGCAGAGATGGATAACAGACTTTTGGGACTGGGGTAGGAGATTGTTATTATGTGGTTTACTGACTGATGTTCTGTTCTCAACAGTGATAATTGGTGAATGTTTCTGCGACCTGAACGTGTACTCAACTGCTACTACAATAGGGTGTCATTTCGCTGTAAGTGGCAGGGTGAGTCATGATAAGTACAGCACATCCAGCAGAAACAAGTCATTTGCTGACTTAGTGCTATCTGTATCCCATGGTATGCAGGTAACTAAGGCACTTTTTTTCTAAAAGGAGTAAAAAGCTAAAATACCTTTTTCTTTATTCCTGTCCTCCCTGTCTTCCCTCCACCCCGCCGATCCCCATGGTGATTAGACAAAAGGCAACTAAAGGCAAGAAAAATAATCACTTCTGGTACACTTAGTACTGCCTGAGTCATCAATCCTTCACAAAGACCTAGGGCCCACTTCCTTTTCATTTTATTCCTTTGGCTTTTAGATTTATAATGTTGTTAGGAAAAAGAGATTCAGCCTCTTGGTCTATAAGAACCTGTTTAAACATAAAGAGGCATTTACTTACAAATAGCACTGTATTGCCTATGCATTTATCTTGACAGTCCAGTTTAATTTATAAAGCATAATGTGCTTGTAACTCAGCCTGAGAAATGTAGTTTAGCAAGCACTATTGACTTACTAAATCTCCCTTCTCTCTCTTATTGTAAATCTGATAAACCTAAAGAAGCATTCTGGGTACTCGAGAATCTAAATATTAAAGCAGGGTTCTTCAAGATGGTCTTGATAGTACTTCACTTAAAACCGCAAGTTGAAGCAATAGTCTCTCCTATTGCAAAGTGGTTTAATCTTTCCTTGATCATTTCTCAAAGATGTGGATGTGCTGTACAGTAAAATTGCCAGATTTGTGCTGAATTGCAGCTTTAGAACTCATTATTTTGAAAAGGTTATCTAAATTGAATGGCTCTAAGATGACTTGTGAAGTCATTAGAAGACTTCTAGCCTTTTATGTGTTTGACTGCACAACCTGATGTGATTCATATGTACTCTGGGATGCAAGCTTTAAATCTGTTGTTTGCTCACTAATTTGCAAAAGGCAAGTGTATGTTTTCCCATTTCTGACAAAGGAAGGGCAACATTTTATTTTAACTTGCTGCTTGCATACAGATCAATTTTGTAAATTCCATAACAATGATCTATTTACCGTGTAAATAGAGCCAGGAAGACAGAAGGTTGTACTGGAATCATACATAGGTTATAAGCTTAAACACAAACTTCGCACTTTGCCTGAATCTTCTCACCCTAATGGTTTAACCAATTCCTAGAGAAAATGCAGGTTCCATGTTTCAAAGAAGTCTGGTTCCAAAAAATATATGTATTTTTTTATATTTGTTCTATTTCTTCTGGCAACATAACTCTTGTTTAAACAGTAGAACTACATTTTGTTTTGCCCATTATTTTTTCTTTTTTAGTATGCTTAGATTGATGCTTTCTCTTATTCTGCTTTGTGATACGGCGACAGCTAATGAGACTTTTTTAACAAGTGATTATAGCGAATGTGTTACTCAGCTCTTCTTCCTAGGTCTTATTCTTAATACTTCGATAACTTTTCAAAATCCCAAAATATGTTTTCATTTATAGTTTGTGGTTTTTTTAATATTTTAGCTATTGACTAACTAATATGAGATGCAGTACTTTTTCTGAGGTGTTCAAAGAAAAATTTCCAGCTGTATATTTCATACAAATAAGTTCTTGCTCTCTGAGTATCCAAGAGACTAGGGAGGCACAATTTATATCTGTCTCTGTATTCTTAGCACCATAATATTCTCTCCTGTGACTGTCTTCTCTATTAAGGTTTTCTCTTAATAACTTTCTTCAACACGACTTTTATATCCAAGACTTTGAGTCAGTATTTCATTACCAACCTCGATCCAGGAAGGTGTTGCAAAGAGATTATTCCAGCACAAATGGGAGAGGATGCTGTCTGTTCATGGACAGATGGCTGAACAGTCTCCTGCACTAAATAATACTGAGTCCCAAGCCTCTCCTTTCTTCAACTGTGCACCTTCCACTAGAACAAAGGACGAATTTATTTATTATCTGTATTTATTATGGCTATATCTTCTTCATGCTCAGGTACAGCTTTTTTTATCACCATGATCATGGAGAGATATGCCCTCAACGTTGTACACAGTTTTTATTCAAACTACAGAACCTACAACTTTAAAATGAAAAAGTAATTAAACTACCATGTTTTTCTGTTGTTATTCTTGGTTAGATTGATGTAAATTCTGAAGGACTTGGAAGATTTTAAACGTGTTATGCATATTTACACAAATGACAATGAGGATGAGGATGGACCTCGTGCATTTGACCAAGAAAGCAAGCCAGGTTCTGATCTCTACTATTCATTTCAAGGACATAGCAGCTGGCTAATTTGTAGATTTATTTTTTTCTTCAGGAGACCCTGCAAGTCAGCAGTTTTCTTCCTGAATCAAGTAAACAGCAGTCTAATTCTCACATAAATCCTATACGGTAAATAAGTAGGAAAAAATCACAAGATATTCAACTTTATTGATTGCCCCATTACTTTTTAGGGGAATTGCAGACAGGATTTTTGTGTTGGCTGTAATGTAATAAATGCTCTGCAGTATAGAAATGGTAGTTGCAGGTAGTAAGAATGCCATGTACAAACACAGGACTTCTGTGAAGAGTGATAAATCCCAAGCCGTCTAAAGCCTTGAAGAAAAGTCTGTAGCAGTGGTTTGTCATCTGCTGCTCCAGCCATTGATAGTGGTTTGCGATCTCGGTATGGAAAACAATACTTCTTGATTTTTTATTTTTTTTTTTTATTTTTTATTTTTTTTTTAAGCCAGTCAGGGAGAGGAAGAAAGGTAACAAGAAAGTGGAAGTGAAGTTATAGTTGTCTTAAAATATCAACACTTTGGAAAGAATTCTAAGTTCTGAATGAAAGATTTGATAAAATTTTAAGGCAACTTCATATCTGGAAAGCAAGGTTTAATGATTACAAACAGAAAAAAATTAAACCCAGATTGTATAGAAAGTAAATTGTAATTTGGTTTGAGTGCAATGTGCTCTAAAGCATTCACTGAGATGGGCAGTTGCAATGGGTTAAACTGACTTGGATCGCACCCCAGCAAAAGGTAACTTCTTCCCTTAAAAATGGTTTGCGTTAACATGTCTGCTTCTCTCCAGCCATCTATAAAAGACGAGCTCGAGAAGAAGAGAGTATGAAGAGTATAGGTGTTAAGCTAGTTGTAGATTGGTGACAGCACCACCCCACCCAAAAAAATTCTTTTCTCTGTGGGAGTGGGAAGAAAAAACTGAGATATAAACATAATTTTATAATAAGCCAATTCATGTACATATCGGGTATCTGGTGATCTGTGCTGGCTGTAGTTACGAGCAGAACAAAGATGAATTTCTGACTAGATATTTATACAAGGACTGGTCCCCGGAGGCTCTCATTAGGCAACACAAACTGGGCAGGCTTGGAAAGCAATCAGCTGATGCTCAGGGGATTTGCACATGGAGCAGAGATAGGATTGATCAGAGTTAGCTCTCAATAAACTAGCTCAGGCACCAGAAGCACTAGAGCTGCATTAGTGCTCAGCTTTGTATGGGCTAATTGAACAAGGTAAAAAGCTATTGCTCGTGGAGCCCACCGTAGCTCAGGTAATGCTGCACGGCACCGTACCCTGCAGATGCCTAAATGCAATCAATGCATTTCCAAAACAGCACAGCAGCGAGGCCAGCAAGAGCTGCTGAGTGCTGAGCACTTAGGGAAATTTGGTCATTTTACTTTAATGTGATTTATTGGACTTAGGATCAAGATTAAAATAAATCACTTTTATGTTTCCTTGGCAGTACAGCTGGAATCTACTTGTGCATGTTATCCATGGCTGCTCTCTGACGTTTGTGTGTTTATTATACACAGCAATTAAACACCTCTTTTTCCTAGACAAATTAGAGCTGTGCAAGTTTGTGATTCTGCTGGCAGGCTTACAAATCTTGCTGTGCAGAGCTCACAGTGTTTTCTAATTTTTCTGTGTCATGATGTATCTTGTATGACTAGGGTTGTTTCATTTTCATAGCAAAGCTATAATGATTTCATACTGATTAAGTGGAAATAATGCCAGCTTCTGTGATTTCTTTGCCTTGCACCTTTTGCTTAGTTTTCAGCAGGCTGCACCCAAAATACCTCCTCTTATGCAAAAGAGGATGAAACGTGTTCTCTAAACTTACATGCACACATGTACCAGGGTGTGTATTTTGACGTGTATTTTGAGCGAGAATTTGTCTGTCTATATGCAAGCTGTAACACATAGGCAATTGCTGAAGGCTCTTACTGATCATTTGTGATCGCATCCCGTGAACACCAGCATACCTCTGTGCTGCAGTCCTTTGCTGTGTAACATGCACGTTTTCAGCACAGCTACATTGCAGCTGCCTGGAGTTTGTCTGTCTGTCATGTGCCCAGCCGGTTTAAAGGTTCCAATGCCTGTTGTTCCCTCATGGGTAAGGAGTACAGTGGTGTTTGATCAGGCTGTTCCGGAGCTCGGCTCTGGAAGGCCACCAGGTAGACAGCTGTTGGGTTTAAACAACACACAGGCAGGCTGGTGGTACATCAGATAGGAACTGGGCAGATTTACAGGAGAAACCTATCAAAAATACATTGAAATCAACAGATTCCCACAAAATGTTTTGATTTTTACATGTGAAGTGTTTTTCCATCAGAAAACCCATTGGAAGTGTTCCAGTTTTTGGTGTTTTTTTGTGTGTGGTGTTGTTTTTTTTTTTTCTCCCCCTCAGTTAGATTTCCTAGCAGAGCTGAAATGAAAGTAATGATCGTTTACTGACGGTTTGCTGTGATAAAGTGTGAGGTGCCTCAGAGGGAAATTCTGTGTGTTGCAGAACAATGATACTGCTTGGTATCATCGATAATCCTCTTGCAAGCTTTCAGTATCTCTTAGTGGCCACTTTGCAGGCTTGGTTCCAGAACTTTACTCCCATAACTGAAGAAATCTTTTCTGGTAAAGATATACGTGCATGTCACATTGCCTAGGTAACTTACAAGGAGAAATTACGTGTCACAATAAGAAATTAGGTCCTTTAGGTCAAATTATAAATTCAACATACCACAAAAGCTTCAGAAGCTAAATTTTACCAGTGTGATGTGTATGTTTATGGGGGCTATCTTTGTCTTACGAGATTGTATAAAGAGGAAGACTGGAAGGAAAAAGCTGCAAATGAGTTATTGCGAAGATCAGAAAGTGGAGAGAAAAAAGACGTGATGAAAAAGACATTTTCAAGAACGGAAGTCTGAATTAATATTTAGTTCCTTGCCCCCACATCGGCTGGACTTGAATTAGAAAGTAAGTTTTGCAGATGGATGAGCATAAAGAGTAGGGATTTTTGCAAGATGAAAACAACTGATGAAAGAGTGGATGAAAAGGGGCAGGAACTCTACCACCACCACCAATTGCATCTAGGAACTGTTGTTCAATTTAGTTTAAATTCCCAGAGGCAAACCAGGAGGGAAGGCTACTGCACTGTGTTGACATGAAGGGCAAGGGAAGCAGCTGTGCAGAGGTCAGAGCTTGTGTGGGTAACGGGTTGTGGGGAGCATCGCAATCTACAAAAGCATCAGCGGAGTTTCTCCTCTTTCTTCTTTCTCAAAAATAAAAGCCAGCAGCAGAGGGGGCAGATAATCTTCTCCAGGCTTAATGCTCTGGAGGAAAATATTATTTTCCTTTCCGTAATGCAACAGCTGAAAAGATGTTTTTCTTGTCAAAGTTGTAATTCTATATGCAAGTGCTATAGCAAATACCAGAGCTTGACCAAAATGTTTTGGCAGTGAGTACCGTGACAGGATGTCTGTTTGGCAGGCACTGTGCTCCTTCCCTAGCAAAGCAGGGCCAGAAATGTGGGGCCGGGAGACTCTCCTACACAGGCAAGGTGAAACTTGGATGTGATTAATTAACTGCTTAGTATTTAGTCTTTGCATAACAAGGAAAATTAGTTGTTGAAAACAAGATATACTGAAGCATAATGGGGGCTTGGCCAAGGAGCTGTGGGAAGGGAAAGGACATACCCAGACTGAAATAAGTCATGGACACCAGTTCCTGACAGAGAAATAAAAAGCACGGAGCAGAGCCTTCTGCCTTGTTTGGGGGAAAGAGCTTTCGTTCCTCCTGGAAGTTCAGCCTTTGGCAGAAATTAGTTGAACCAAGACGGTCCAACAGGAATTTTCAAGCAGGAATTGCTTGAAAACTCACATTCTTTGAAGGACCAGGTTAACATTAGCCCCCAAATTCCCTGAAGTTTGTGACAGTCTGAATTTGATCTAAAATTATGCTTTGGAATCAATATAAATTCCTAAGAGTAGACTGTCTATTTTTGCTTAACTCCATTTGTGTCTACGGAGCAAAATGAAAATCCAGATTAAAATAATGCAGTGTGGCGTGCAAAACCCAAATATACTTATAACTGAGATGACTGTGAAGTTTATAAAAACATTTGGTCACTTCAATATCTATAAAGAAGTAAAGTTCTCTGCCTTCAGAGCCACAATCATTATGGGCAGGGGGAAAGGAACATTGTAACTTCTCCTGAGCGACAAGGCAAAGACTGTCACTTTTATTGACACAGATTCTGTGAATCTCAATGTCTCAAAATCTGAAAATGTCTAAACCAGAGACTTCCATTTTGCAACTCTGCAATGAGATGAAAGTAAACTGCAATGAATTTCAAATCCAGTGGAGAAATATTTTGATTGGGAATTCAGCAAGCGTGAGGCTCACGTTTAACGCAGAATGTTTTTTTTCAGTTCACTTTTCCCCAGTGTTGTTTCGGGATTTGGCTTTGTGTTCAGAGATTTTTCAGAAAGACAGTAGAAAGTCATTTCTTCTTTTTCCTTCCTGGAAAAAGCATTTTCTTTCAAAAGAAACGTTTAAACTTTCGGCTAATTCCCAGGGATACAGAGGGATACTCTGCAATAAGCTTCCCTCTGCAAAACGATTGGCTGCTGCCCTGATATTAAGAACGGCAGGATTCCTTGGCTGTGGGGAAAATGAGATGGTCCAGCTGATGGAGGCCCTGACTGAGCCAAGATGAGTCAATTACCCCGGCGTGCCGAGCAGCCAGGCCGAGCTCAGCGGCGGGGAGAGGTGCCAAGGCTCGGACTATCTGCCCTGACAACAAACAGCTGCAAAGAGCTGGGATGAGGGAGAGGAGCTGCCATCGTCACCAGTCTGGGAGTGCAGCAACTTTGCTTTATTTTCTGTAGTTGGTGCCATCGGAGCTGTTTTGTTTTCAGATCTGGTAATAAATATTTGGAGGAGACACGCGAAATGCATACATTTCCACACTGTGCTTTTTCAAATGTTTGTCAGGCAATGCAGAAATTGCCGGTCATTTGCTGACGCGCGGATATGACACAGATGCAGAAGGCCTTTGGCATTCACCAGCAACGCTAAACTCGGAGCGCTGAGACAGCTACATGCCAAACATTTAATGGGTTCTCTTACAAAACGGGGTGTTTAACAGCCTCGGCCTTTGTGGATATTCTGTCTCTTTGTTGTGTGGACTTGAGGCATGCTGTACAACCATCGCTTCCACTCGCATCTGCGGGACTCAAGGAGAGCTCTTCACCATCTGCTGTCTGCGGTTCACGATGACACCGCTTTCTGTAGGACCTCACTTCCCTTGCTTTGGTTTCTGAGCAAAACACAGGCATTTTACACCACATTTTATCACTCTGTGCTCACCCTTGTAATCATTAACAACCATTTATTTATGACTTCTTGTGCAACCTGAATACTTTCCATCTTTTGTCTTATAACTTTAGCAGAAAAAATCCACTTCTCCTCTGTGCCTAGCTCTTGGCTAAAGAGCATTTTTGCCTGACTACTGTAAAAGAAAAATAAAAAATGAATCATTACTAATAGCTCTGAGCACAACTACATAAAAGTGGTATTTTTATTTTTACCTTTAGGATTAAAGAATAACTGATCACATAACTATAAAGCCATCCAATCTGGTTTATGATGAAAAATTGCTTAACAGAAATCTGAAAGTAAAGAAGGAAAAAAAAAATCTCCCAGTTCCGCCTTACTTCCATGGGAATTATGATTTCTACCTTCCCTTGAAAAGTATTTCAGAATTACAGGTGGAAAACTAAGAGTAATTTACTCTTGCAATTTAATAAGCTACAAAAGCTTTAAAATGGGAATTAAGTTAACACTTCATACCTCTAAAAATCCAGATCACTATGACTAAACAGTACGTGGGTACTTTTTTCACCTGCTTAGATCTTCTTGTCCTTCTCTGAAAGTTTTTACGTTTCACAGTGTATGCTAACTTCCCCCTATCAGCTTTGCAAAGCCTCCCATTCTTCTTTTGGTTTGGATATTCAGTGTTCACCTAAACCTTTGGCGAGTGAGGTGTTTCTAATACTCCAGCATCCTTTCCTCTAGCCACGTGGCACCAGCTTCCCAAACAGATCTTTCAGAGAACAAGCTGAAACACCGTTGTTAAGATGATAATAGCATTCGTTTTTGCTTTTGGTGGGCTGCTAAACCTGCAAGATGCTACTTTGATGGACAGATGAACTTTTGTGTGCCAAATTGTTTCAGATCCACAGTCTGCCAATTGCTTTAGGAAAGCATTTGTCTCTGCAGTGTCTAACTTTCTTCTGCAGTCAATAGATGCCAAGTTTAGCAGTAAGTTGCATTTGTCTCTACATTCTCATTATTGTGATGGATGCTATATAGGTGTATTTATGCAATTCTTCTTCATCTTGTTTTCGTAGTAGTTTGTAGAGTATGGTATGATTACTCTAGTCTTTCATGTAGACACCTTTGCCAAGAAGAAAAACACTGGCTTTAATCCTGGGTACGAACATGTTACTCAGCTGTCACTGTGCTCCTTTTGCATACAAGGGTATTGATCAATTTTTCAGGCCTGCCTGTGTATTTTAAGAACGTAGCACACAAATCCCAAATGACGTAGCTCTTCCACAGTAAAACTTTCTATAGATTTAGGAATGGCAAAATCCTTTTCTCCTCTCCCCTGGTACCGCCTGCTTCTATGCAACTGTCTACTAGTTTAAATTTTCACAGTCTAACATAAACGAAACAACACATAGGTGTTGAGAATTTCATTCCACATCAAACAGTGAGTGAGATTAGGCATCTATTATTTACAAATATTTGGAATATGCTTGCATCATTTGGTACTTTTCTGCTAGTGGAAAAATAAATAGTCTTAGGAAAGAGGCAAATGGAACCCTATATTACCCTCTATTAACCTGTGTTCATGCTGGTTTGACAAGATTCACAGTCCTCTCCCTTCATGACAGGAATAAAATCAATACTTATTAAAATTCCACAGTTGTACAATTAAACGTTTTGCATCAGTGGAGCATCAGCAGGACATAGACATGTGTGAGTTTTTACTTTCGTTGTTGTAGATCTGCCGCATTATGCAGAAGAACTTGCTGTTTTTCGATAACGAGCGAAAGAGCCTTGTCTGTGGGACAGAAAAAGAAGACTGCAGCATGAGTGGCAGCAGGCTTGCCCTGACACTTCCACCCAGAGCAGAGGGCGGTGTGATGTTAGTCTGCAGTGGACCACGCGATAATCCTTTACCTGCTCCACTTGTCTTGTCAGGTTACCTTGTTGTACTGCTCTAATGGAAGTTGCTTTGGGCAATATTTTGACTTGAAAAGTAGTCAAAAATCCCTTTTGAATCATAAAATCATTTTGGTTGGAAGAGACCCCCAAGATCGTAGAGTCCAACTGTTAACACTATCACTAAATTTGCTAGAATTATGTTAAATATTAAGAGAATCAAAGGGCTTTGGATATCCATTTCCATGTTTTGTTGCAAGTTTATCAATCTGGTCTTGCGGTGTTTGGTGGTGGTTGTTATGGTTCGTTTTTCTAATCTGGAACATTTTCCTGGATATAAAACAGTGCCATTTTTCAGGAGCCATTTTCCAACAGTCTTGTTTCCAGATAAAAACATCAATTATTAAGAATCAGTTCTGAAATTAAACAGATACTTATCTGACAGATATTTATGCATATGATTATGGTTGTGCACGTAAACATCACCACTGGGGCAGTATACTTAGATTAAATCAGACAAAAATATTTGCAGCATTTGTTTGTACAGTAAAGGATAACTTCATAGCCAATTTCAGACATTCAAACAAAAATTGTTAGAGGGGTACAGAGATAACAAAGCTCAGTGAAAAAATGAAGATGGAGATATGTTGGGTTTTGTATGTTTTTGAGTGTTTTAAGCCTACAAGAATTGTTCTTGTTCTCTGAAAACAAGCACTTTTTAATGAAAGTTCAAAATCTTACAGGATCTTGCCTTCAATTGAAACCCAAGTGTAGTGACAATTGCCACAACGATTAGAGATGGGAAATTTGGATCCTGCACATCTCATACATTCTCTGTTAAGAATTTTTATTTAAATTTTGGTTAATTTGGTTAATTTTGGTAGGGAAATGAATAATTGTCTATTACTTTAGTACTTCAGATTTTTAAATGAAAAAATTAAAAGAGGAAAGATTGTATCACTTAATAATAGGTGGTACCTATACTGATGGAGGGGGGAGGAACCCAAATCCTCTGTACAATCCAAAGTCTGAAGGCTGAGATAGTAGTGGTCTTTTTTTGACTTTAAAACTCAAATGCATCTTACCTTCTGTGTGTAACCGGTGTTAATCTCATAAATGCATATTAACTTCATACGGGTCGTGCTGGCTGGAGAGGGTGAATTGGGCTTAGCATTTTTAAAACTAATTTGACTTTTTGCTGCATTGGTATGCAAAGCAGAGCAGAGCTGAGCTCAGGGGCTGCGTGTGCCCGTGGTGCTCCCAGGGCGAACCCACTGGGTTGTTTCAGCATTGCCCCCAATGCTCATGATCTCCTTGTCTCAGGAATATTATTAAGTACACGCGTGGTGTAAAGCTCCGTGTCCATGCTGCTTCTGGCTCTCAATGGTCTTATTTTGGTGCTGTCCGCGCTGTGCCCTGTTGTACTCAGTAGAAATGCTCAAAGACTTCAGGACTGTGGTACTTGGAAATGGGGTGGGAAGGGGACAGGAGGAAGAGCAAGTGATTTTTGGTGCCCAGATTGCAGCCCTGCAGCCGCCCTTCAAAGAGCTGTCAGTGTGACCCACAGATCCACAGCGATCTGTGAAGAGTGTTAAAATTTATTGATTGACACTTCACTGGCTCTGATCTAGTTCAGACTGAAATATAAATACCAGAAAAACAGCATTTCTCAGATTTAAGAAAACGTTCACTAAGCTTCATTTGGAGTAGTGCACAGCTGAGACAATAATATGGTGTAAACTTGGGCTTTTTATGAATGTCCCTGTGTGGCAAAGTAAAAATGGATACAATTTCTTTTAAATCAGTGCTATGCAAACATGAAACGCTTATGCTGCTTACTTTACTAGAGCCTCAGCAAGCAGATGGTGCAAGCCTGCCAGTGAGTGCTGTATATCCCAGGTGATATTTCAGCAAGAAAGATCGGTTAGTCAAGAACATTCTCTTTCCAGTCTGTGGGGAAGAAATTTATAGAGCAATGTGTTATGGGACTGCTGATTTTTGAAACAGAAGATGGCCTTTTTATTTATTCGTTCAGGATTTTGGTTTTATAGCTTTGCTCGCTGGATCATCTTGGTGTCTTTCAGTGGAGCTGAGGCTCTGGAACAGACGTGCTTTCTGACTAAGATTGGTTAATTTTTTTTATTTTTAATACGTACGATGGCACTGAGATTTCTCTTCTTAGACAAACATACGTATTCCTTTCTGCTGATTTGTTTCTGACTTGTGCTGTCACAAAGATTCTCCCAGGACATTTGTTGTTCACTCAGTAATTTAAACTTCGTGAATTTCTTTAAACTTTGTTTAAGTTAAATCCCAGTGTATTTTCCTCTGAATAATTTTTTGCACTCCATCTCTGGGGGAAAAAAAAAAAAAAGGTTTGTGCTTTATTTATTTATTTATGTATTTATTGCTATCTTTTTAGTTCCACTGACAGTTTTCCAGCTCTTGCTAACAGCCCTCTGGTCAAGTGTCCTTGGAGAAAAGCAGACAAAATATTCTGTACTGGAATATTTTTGAATTTGGTAGTGCACTAATAGATTCAAAATTTTAGCATTCTAGGGAATGACTACTGCAGAAGTTATTTCAACATACACTGTTTTCAATACCATTTTCCCAGTCCTTGATGCTGCTGAGTCTCCACTTAGTGTACCTGCACCTGTGGGAAATACTCTATGAATATTTTGTTAGAATTTTGGTCACGTAAGTGGAAAACAAGTTTGAAAGCAGGAGGAAACCTTCAGTGGAGAAAGAGCTCCTCTAATGTACAACATACTTGAAACACAGGAATCAGGAAAGGTCCATTCTTCCTGAGGTGGAATAATTATGCGTATGTTTGAGCTCTATTCTGCTTTGATGCAGGGATGCCAGCAGTGAACTTAGAACTGATTCTTAAGACAGTTATTAGAAAATGTTCTTAATAAGCTAATTTACATATTAAATTATGTTACAGTTACTACAATCTTGCAGCCAGTATGGCACTGTCTATTGAGAGTAAGTGGAGAGCCCCGAATTAACTTTGTTCACTTGGTGTTAAGCTTAAGCTAGATCATACTCTATACAGTATCTTTGATAGAATCACCATAATGAAAGCAATGAGAGAAAACATCTTGTAGCAATTAGGAAAGTTTGTGAAACACGCTTGCCCTCACATCCTTATAATTCCCTTACGGACGTATCCTCAGTGGATGTAATGCAAGATCTTCTTTAATAGTTGTCTCAGTCTATTGGGAAAGAAAACCTGTGTGGTGGAAATAAGGTTTCCATAAAGCCTGGCAAAGCTCGAGAAAGTTATGAAGAACCTCAAAGACAGGACACGTGATCAAAGCAGCTAACAGTGATGGCTTCATACTGAGCTTTTTTTAACTTGGATGCAATATACGGTATATGCAGAATAATATATATATATATATATATATATAAAATACAGGGTCTATAAAACAGATGTGAAAAGATTTCTGTAAAGGACAAGTTTATAGTGATGAGAAGAAGAAGAAAACAGTAACTGAGCTACAAGACATAAGCTGTTTTGAATAAGAGCGGTTTGAGCGTTATTTTTTTTTACTTTATTTTCTTTCCTGTGTGTACAGGAAGCCAAAGGCTAGATATTAGATCTTTCACAAAATAAGGAGTGATGCATTGATTGAGTTCAGGTATCTTGCCTCCTACAAGATGCTAACTTTATAAATGAGATGGTAGAGATTGTTTCAGTGGCATCAGGAGAAGTCATGAAATGTCTAGCTAAAGCATTTTTCAGAAACTCTACCTCTTGATATAGTTACATTGTTTTTAAGTAGAAACCACAATAAATGCACATTAATATTAAATCATATGTCTGTTTTATCAGTTAAGTGTATCCACAAAATTGATAAGCTACCCAGGATTGCTTGGGTTATCTTTTGGTTTTGTGCTGGTAAGTGAAATACCTGTCTCCTTATTGAGTTTATGAGCTGGATGGACTGAAATGTACAGAATTGCTGTCCTTATTATTACCAAATAGGTTTCATTATATAGGTATACAGTGGTGTTGGTGAGGGGATAATATATTGTTTAGATTCACCTTAAAATACACTATGGTCTCTATGGCCATAAATGGTAACACACACGTCCCTAAAGCTTTGTGGCTATGGTTGGAAAGCACCAGTGACTCCCTGTGAGCTGAGAGGACTCTTTCTTTAGAAAGAACAAGATGACTGGGGTTTGTATCTCCAAAATTAGAGTTGTCAAGCCTAAAGGTACCAGAACGGTGTATTTGACATAAACTGAGATCGCTATCTGACCCTTCCCATCAATAAAAGGCACAAAACCACACTCCACAACTACATTTTTCAGAAATCTTCTTTGCTTTGCCATCTGTGCTGCCAACTGCTCTTCTACTGTACCTCGTCTGCCTGACGAAGTGCTAAGCAGGTGTGGCACATGTTTGGCTCATTCCTGCTTTGCATGTGTAATGTAATTATGTTTGACAGACTTGGTTTGATTGAGAGAAAACTATGAATTGGATTAAATGTTTTTTGTTTAGACTTTATTAGCTAAAGATGCCATTGCATAATTAATTTGTGAATAAGCAGCAATCTTGCAAATGAGGCAGTGAATCAAAAGCACAGGAAGACATTATAGCCTCTTCTCAGGATGAGTTTACACATTTCTTATTTGTAGTATTCATTAAAAATACATAAAGGAAGGTTAACAAAACATTGCAACAAAGAACCACAAACAAACCAGCCAGCCACAGAAGCCTTCATATATGCATAAGTCAAAAAACTGAAAGGAAGCCAACTCAAAAACATGCGCCTGTGCTAGACAGCAAATGCTTTAACAATATTTGAATTCTATTCCCAGATGCTTTCTGTTCAACCCAAATGCTTTGGAACAAGGATGTTAGTAGAATCGTATACTTCTAGTTTCAAAGTGTAAAAAATTAAGAATATTGTTTTACATGTAGGGAAATTTTTTTGTGTAAATCTCTTAGTTTTTACTTAGGGAACATGTCACTCTTTACATTTGGGGGATGGAAAGTGGCTGTTTTAATTCCTGTCCTTCAACATATTCGCATTTGCATCCTTTCCTTTCTGTTTCTCAGTAATAAAGGGCAAACTTATTACAGGTATTTGTCACATATTTGTTGATTGTATTGTAATAGTATAAACAACGATTTATAATTACTAATAATGTCACCGTACTAACTTCCGTATTAGCAATATGTGTTGGCAAAAGTTCTTAGTCCATAAGG
Organism: Pampusana beccarii; assembly: GCA_013399365.1. NCBI lineage: Eukaryota > Metazoa > Chordata > Aves > Columbiformes > Columbidae > Pampusana > Pampusana beccarii. The sequence continues at coordinate 392,063 of VWYH01001668.1, read as the reverse complement.
CAAATGTAAAAATTGGTTCTCTGAAAGTGCAGTTTAGGAATTAGATTTATTTACCAATAAGTACTTGCCAATCTTATACTGAATTATTTATGTTAATTAAATTTTTGCTTTATTTTAGTTGAACACATTCCTTTTTGTCAGCATGTGGGAGTAAGTTCGCTAATGCCCCACATACTGGGTGAAAGGGTAAATTTTTTTTTCCAGAACAATCATGTTCAAATGCATCTTCTGTGGTGAAGGAATTAAACAAGTAGGTTGGAGAATTTTCAATAGGTTTAGCCATATAACTTCTTCCTGCTGCCTCTTTTTGAGTTCTGTGTGAAACACTGTGCTGCTTCTGCTTCCCAGCAGTGTTGCATTTTGTCTCTCAAGAGTAATAATCACAATCTGGCAAGATAGAAGATTGACGCAGGGTCATTTAGTAAAAATTTTTCTTTCTTTAAATGGAGTTACTTCCTATCCTTTGCCAAGGGTTTATGGAGTGGTAAGATGGCTGATCTCCATTTTTATTCTAATTCTTTGGCCACTGCTCAAACGCAGCCTTCAGTTACATGCTCTCTGTGATTATAATGTCCTTCCTGTGCAGCACTTTGAGCCTTGAATGTCCATGCAGATGTATTGCTTTTGCTACTCCAGATAATGGGGTTTTCTTCATTATGTCTGCTTTGGATTTTTCCATAAATTTCCAGCCATCCTGGATCTTTCAGAGAAGATGCTCAGAACATTAAGTACTGTGACAGTGCTGTAGATTTTTCCAAAGACTCTAATGTTCTTTCAGGAGTGCCATGATGCTTAAACACAGTTTTCTCTCCTTTTTGATTTTTGTTACGGAATTCCTCTCTTTGTTGTTTGGGTTTCAATTGACTCCATTGCTTTTCAAATCTCTTCAGCCTTCCCTCAATTTTATTTAACTTAGTCTCAAAGGAGACTGTGGAAGCTTGAAGGATATCAATTTTTAAATGAAGAGATTGAAGAAGTTCTTTTACTGAGTCGTCTTGTAAAGTGTTTGAAGGTGGAGAGGCTGTGCTGGGCATGGGCGATCATGTTGTGTCTGCAGGGTGGGTTCACTTGACCCATCGTGCAACAGGCTTTATTTAATCCGTGTGCTTCTTCTAAGCACCTCCTGGCACATTTTTTGTTTGGCGTCTGTCTCAAACAATGTCGTAACACTTGAGAAGGCTGTTATCGTCAGAGTTTCAAAGACGGCGCTGGGCTTGAAAGCTTATGAGTGCATAACGGGAGCTGTGACCTTTGCAGCAAACCCAACAAACGCTCCGTGCTGTGGGAGTGCTGCACAAAGCCACTGAGCTCCACATGTGCTTTGCGTGGGGCTGACTTTGTGCAGCCCCTGTCTGTCTGGGGTCACAGCGAGACATGGGGCAAACATGGTCAGAAATGTCCACAAAGAGTGGGAGGAGGAAGAGAATTGCAAAGTAACAGTTGGGAGAAAATATCTTTGCTAATAGCGTTTATCACCAAATAGTCTTGCTTAAAGCAAAGCAGGCAAAGATATCTCCTTTTTGCCAAGTTGAAAAAAAGTGCTGGAATCATAGTCCATTCATGTAGGAAGCTGTTATTTTCCTCCATTTACTTCCTAGGGTCTGGGTTTGAATCAGGATCTTCCGGGTCACAAATAGCCAGGTCGCTTCCCCTGTCTGTGATTCTCTTAACTTATTTTTATACCTTTCCTACACTAGTGAAAAGTCGCTATTCCAATGGAGCTGTTCAGCCGCTGGCCTTCTTAAACAGTGAGATCTGGCAGTTCAGTAAATCATGGATGTCCAGCATCCCTCTGACCAGCTTCATTTCTGCCATGTTGCTTCAGGATTTAATCCCCATTGGAGATTCTATGCTGCCACTATTAATAGATTTTCTAATGGTACTTGTAGAGACTGGGAAAGATGTGAAATATTTTGTGGTGAGGCTAAGGCACTGTGAAGGGGCACGAAACAGATGGCAGTGGTGTGAAACCTTTTCCAAAACATTGTAATTTGACTGGTGGGCAAAAGTTTAGGCTGTTTTTTTCATTATTCAGTTTCATTTGTGTTTTCCAAGGAAGAGCATTAATAATGCTCCTTATAATGTTACAATATTGTCAAACTTTAGACCATGCTGATTATTTAAGTATTAAATGCAACACCTCTGACTTATGATATTACATGTGACAAAAAAAATCAGCTATGAAAATTAATTATCAAGTTTATTTACTGAGTAGCACTGAAAACCTTCAGAAACTGCTAAAATGATAGAAGATAAGGACATTTTTACTTTGAAGTAACTTATTCAAAGCATGCTTGTAATGCTGTAGGCTGGAATTTTCAAAGAAGCACAGGAAAGTTAGATACCAGGCTCTCATTGAGTTTCAGTAGGGTGATTCGGAGAACTGAATTTAAGAATATCCTTGGAAAAAGGAGATTCGGTAGGTCTAGAGGGAATCAGTCTGGCAGTTTCTGAACTTCCTTTTAACAGGGAAGAAGAAATTTATTAGTACGTGTTCTTTTTTGTCCATTTTAATCTTCTTTCCCAAATCAACAACACTAAAAAGAGGTCCTGAATGACTCTTATAAGTCTTCTCATTTTTTATTAACTTGAAAATAATTTTGTTTTGTAATATGTAAGAATTCTATAATAAGACATATGACAAGGTGGTTTCTGGGCATAACATATAATGCTGAGAAGCACCATTTTCTAAATATATTAACTGGTATCAGCCACATTTTTCTTGCCTCTGAGAAGGAATCTGTACATGTAGCAGGATTAGGGTACCTCCAGTTGGGAAATTACCATTATGTTACTGGCTAATGGTTTTCTGCACCTCTCCTGGTAACCGATAGAAGTACCCAAACTGCCTATTTTATTTCCCCTGCACATTTTCTATCTTTCATTCTAGGGGAGGTGACCCACAATACCAGTTAGGGACCAGATTACTTTGGCTATTTGTACCACTTGCACTAAGTGCTTGAAGTGTTACCACTATCAACGCTGCTACATGTTCGTTGTAGAGAAACTGGGGGATAAAAAGAAGAGGGTGGTAGAGGATATTTTTGTTCTGCACAAAGATATGTGTAGGAGGGACACAGAAAGTCATCTGTCAACAGGTGATATTTTCTTCTATGCTTTATGCAGGTGATATAAGCTTCTATGCTTCTATGCTTGTCCAGATGTAGTTTTCTGTCTCTTCCCTTCTCCCATTAAGTTATTTAAGGTTTCAGATTGGGCTGCAGAACATCGAAGATGTATTTTCTCCATAAAGAAAAAGATTTTGTGTTCATCACAAAGAATACTGAACATAGCTGGCTTCTTTAGACAAGAAATCAGTATAAAGAATAATAAGTAACTTATATGCTGATGTCAGGTAGTGTTTTTTCTCTTCTTGAAGCATGCTTTTACTATTAGTCATACTATCCATCTCATTTGAAAATTTTATTACGATCTCCTGAGGCATTAAAAGCTAAAGGATTCTTCTAGATGTTACATTTCCTCATTAAAAAAAATATATACAAACCCCCCAAAAAAACCAAACTTATATGTGCATCTGTTTCAAACAAGACTTCTACCTACTAAAATGAGAACATGTATGTGTGTAAGAAGTAGGATAGTGTTTTTTTCCTTAATGGTTCTTTCTTTATCTTTATGAAACCACAGAACATAAATACAATAGGTCAGAAATAGGTCAGATTCTGCTGCCAGTGTGGTTTTCCTGGATAGACTGGATGTTATATGTTCCATGGACTTTTTTTTTTTTTTTAATCCTGTGTCTGAATGAAAGCCAGTTATTGTATCACTTCATTTCATATCAAATTATATTGTCACATAATGATATAATTGCCAGACACAAGCAGATGCAATTGTTATAGTGCAATAAAACGCCACAACTGAGAACAGTTTGTATTTTCATTTAAAAGTTTGGTTTTCAATATGAAAGTTTGTAACACAGTTGGAATATGAGTTTCAAGATGTCTGTATTTGTCTTCAACCAATGTAGCTTTATTTAGGCTGCAGAATTAAGGAGAAATGCCTTTTTCAAGTATCAGTACCCAAACTGTAGAAAATACATGGGTTGTGCTGAGATCTCCTCTGTGCAAAAAGGACTTCAAGAGTGTCAGAATTTCCCTCAGCGAGGACTGATTTTGGGCTTGGGGCATTTCCCAATGGGAAGGGGAGATGATGCCATATTTTCAAACACATTTTGTGTATAGTAAATCCCACATTGCATCATAAGCTGCATTTTCATTAGTCAAGCTGACCTTTATTGAAAAAGAAAAATGTGGTGCCTTATGAGAAATTAATCTATATGAAGTACAACATTGTAATGAGAATTTTTTTTCCTGTTTTAAAGCGTATGGAAAGAGAATTGCAAAAGCAAATATTTTGTGAAAAATAGAGTCCCCCCAATTACTTTTTACAGTTACTCAAGTATTAAGACTTAAACTAATATTTCCTTTTAATTGTTTTTCTGAATGCTTTCTTTCAATGGAAGTACTCACAAGTGACTGCAAGTGGAAAACTCCTGAATTTACAGATATTTTAATAGATATGACCTCTTTAAATTTTTTTTCTCCCCCATCCTGTCTGCATTCGTTACAGGCAAATCAATGAGAATTGATAAACCCATGATGGAAAAAAGGAATGTATTTGTATTCATTACAGGGGATCAGAGATAATAATAAAATGAAATGTTGTTATAGTGAGATATAAACCCAACCTAAGGAATTGTTCAATATGTGAATAGCTAGATACATTTCATTACTGTGATATGGAGCAGTTTGATAGCGGAAGCCAATAATTTAAAAAGTCTTGAGCACAGGGTTATGCTGACTATCCAGTTCAATACGTTAATTGACAATAAATCCTGCTTGCCTATAAAAAGCACTTGACTAGTCATTTTCAAGATGGTCATGATTTTTTATGATGCGGAACTTTTAATTTACAGGGATGATAAAAATAGATTTACTTTCAGCCACTTGTATTTGATTTAATTACCTAATCAACTATAAATCATTTACTATTGAAAAAGTAATTTAACAGAGATGATATTTTGTCGTCATTTTTTTCTTAAGTAGGAGAGTCTTTTGTAAGGGACAGCAAAACAGGTTTTAGAGGAATTAAAAAATTCTACCCTTTTTAAGAAAGGCTTAGAAGTTCAGAGTCAAGAAGTTTCGATTTCCTGAATGAAGGCCTTGAATTTTGGAGAGACTTGTTTGTGGTTACCTAATCTCCTGTTAAGAAAGCAGATGGTAAAAGAGCTGTATGGCAAAGGACGAGCTATGGGTGTCAGTGATCTGAAACTGGCCCTGCGCGATGGAACTTCCCTCTGACAGAGATCTGTTTGGGATAATATCGTGCCGTTCAATGATGAGAAACAGCGCGACCACGGAGAAAGAAATTACTGTATCTTGTTCAGGCAAAGAAAAGAAAAACCAATCCAAGTCAAGAATGGGAGAGACTCGGTAGAGGATTGTGAGGCTTTCTCTCGTGAACTAAACTACAGAATGAAAACAGGATGATAAGTGTTCCTGTATTTTAACGGCTGTCTCACAAAAACTGACATAGCATATGAAAAAAACTAGATAACTAAAAGAATGTGTAGATTTAAAAAAACAATAATACTTTTAAGGAAGAAAGATGAGGTTTTATAAAGAAAGTGTAACAATATTCAGAGTTTTCCATCCACAAACAGTCTTATTAAAGAAGAAAACTATATACTGGGGTGAAAATATTTCATCCTATAAGATGTAAGCTCTTAAAGTTTAGCTTGAAAAATATTGTGAATGTCATAAATGCCAACAAGAGAGTGGGTATGACAGCACTGAAATCATGTTTATGCAATGCTGATAGTGCTCTAGATGAAAAACGTTCCAGATAAAGAGCTTTTGGAATTTATTCAGAGAGGAATTTTTGGTCAGATGAATCGCAGGTGTCAAAAGGGGACTCAAAGATTGCAAAACAAGAATATATTGTAAAATTTTTGGATGTTTGGGATTTATGTTTGATGTTATTTTAAAAACAGATAAAACCCTGAATTCACTACAGGTGTATCTCCTACTAAGTAGTAGGGGGGAGAGAAAGGAAAATGAAATGCACATAGCACTATTACAAGAAAAAAAAAGTGTGGTCTAGATGAGGAAAAAATAATGTTAGTGTGGGATTATGGAAAGAAGAAAAGCTAAGAAAACACAGAAAGTAAAGCTAGGAGCAGTTACACCATTAACATTACTAATGGAGAAAAATCAATGCTAGAAAATATCTTCTGGAGAATGCGGGTCACTCTATGACTTGGGAATAAAGCCAGCTTCTATAATAAGGGCAAAAGAATAATGGGAAATAATGAAAACTGAAATGGAAAGTGGATATTTGAGACTAAATTACCCTGATAGCTAGAAGACTTTATTAAATTTAAGGAAATAAACACAGAGGAAAGTATGTACATTCATAAAAATGTACATTTTTCTTATGGGTAACAACAGGTTTTAAGAAACCTGAAGAAACTGATATATTATAAATCCTATAATTCTTTCCAAGGATGGAGTAGGAACATTGCATTTTCATTTTCACAATCAAAGATTTAATTCTGGGAAGTCCACAGTGTAGTTTACAACCAATAAGAAATTAAATCTGCCTTCACAAAATTCCTCAGAATTACCATAGGTAAATGCAAATTGCCATGTTGAGTTAGACTGGTACCAGTTTATCACATGAGGCTGAAATGAGGTAATTGGAAGGCAGTATAAGAAACCCTGAACAGGATAATTAGAATGTAGCTTACCTACACAGAAAAGTTGGGTTTTCCAACTCAATGAGAAGTTGGATTACAGAGACATGAAGATTGTTTTCTCCAGCTGTTCAGGGATTCTTTTTAACCTGCCTTTTACTCAACTGAGTGTTAGAATTCACTGCATTTTATAAAAATTACTTAGTACAAACACTCACGCATGCTGCTAGGGGAAGAGGTGTTGAATTACCAGCCTTGTTTTGGCTCTTGTTGACTTATTTTGGGCTTGGATTTCAATTTTCTGAGAACAGACTGGTATCTGCAAGATGGTACCTTGACTCTGTACTTTGGTTGACTGTGATGTCATACCTGGTGTCCGCTGCCTCGGCAACGGACACGGCCCCAGGCTAAGAGGAGGTGACAGTAGGAACTGCACATCACATGAGGCCCTTCAACGTGTCTGTCCGGAGTGCGGGTGGAGAGAGGGACTCCAATGGCCAGGACACGTACAGCAGGTGTGACTAATTGAGAGGTGTCGGGCTTGCTGCAAAAGGGCTTACATTTAGGTAGCTGAGCTACAGGGATGACATACACAGGGGTTTCTGTTGCTGGAAACCTGCATTTTACTTCTCTTGTAGTTGCGTGCGCCTGTAGTTGTTTTATTCTTCTGTGATTAGCAGTAATTCTAATATTGGTTTGCTGCAGGAATACTCAAGTTTATGAACTGACCATGTGTGAAGTCCATTTGACAAGCCCACAAACCAGTAATTCAGTTCCTAGGTGAAAAAGCGAATGAGTCTCCAAAACGGTTCTTTTCGGTGGTGGTTGAATGCTCTTTTGGCCTAGAAAGTCACCTCAGTAACAGAAGTCTGAACAGAATGTTGTGGTTACACTCTTCATGTGCTAAGTCCTGCTAGATTTTTGGTGTGAAATTTAAACACAGAAGGTAGTCCCAAAATAAATATCATGATGAGCCGCCTGCAAGATGTGATCACTCTTTGAAATATGGAAGAGTACTTCGTTCCCTGAGTAGACATTGGGCTTGTTCAAACACAAATGATGCTCCTAAGTATTTTTAAAGGTCACAGCGTCTACTCTAAAATTTACTGGCAGAAAGGAAGGGACAATGTGACCTGTTTCAGTGGTTCAGTCACCTGTATTCATTTGCCTGGTTTATGTTTGTTCCCTGGGAGCTCTTGACAAAAAAAAGAGGGCTGACAAGTAGGTTATCTTAAACAAATCATCATCCTCAGTGTATAGTATCTGTCACAAAATTAGCAAATAACCACTGAAAGGTAAAGGATATAGAAACACGGTGCATTGAAGGGCGTGGGAATGGGGTTGCAATGGGAGGAGAGCAGAAATTTTTGGTGTTCGTACTACTCTGAGTATGAGAGGGTTTATGATGTGCTCTTACAGGTTATTTTAACCAACAACCTTTTGAGTTCATTGTATATGAATATTTCCAAAGGATTTAATAAGTTTCCCTGTTCCTGACCTAGCAATGCAGGGCAGCTGCTGCCCTTCCAAGAACAAGAGGCAAAGTGAGACAAATGTACAGCCTGGGAATAGCAGCTATATAGTTCTCATGGCAACAGTAACTCCATGAATACCCTCAGAACTTTCTTCCCCCTTCAATATTTATTTTGCATTTGTATACTTTATCAGGCTAAAGGTTTTAAAGACAAAATTTTGATCAAATTAATCCTGCTTAAATTACTTTGGAAAGGAAGAATAGCAGAAAGGAAAGAGAACATGGCATCTCTAATTACTTTTGTGACTGGTTGTTTTGATGTATCTAGAGGTAAATTTGCCTGTATTTAATTTTTGTGTAAATTTTTGCCTTAAAATAGTCCTCCTTTTCCCAAATATGCTGTGATAAACCCCACTGAAGCCAGTTTTATTTGCTATAAAATTGATGACAGTAGGGGAAAAAAGCGTAACATATAACAGTATGACCGAGTCTTAAACTTTTAAGATATTTCCACTAAGAATTCAACTTTTTCACTATGTTCAAGGGATACTACTCAAAGTTACACCAGAGGTATGATAGTAATTTATATGTAGCCCTATTTCTGCCCTTCTTCCCATCATATTCTAAACAAATTTATCCCTGTCACACATTGTCAGATAGAAGAATTACAGATGGACTTGAGGAATTTCCTTGAACAAGTGCAGGTCACAACATTTTCATCTTTTTACCTGTGTGTTTCCAGGTATTCTGTCCTTAAAAGGGCTTTCTGTTCTGTTCTGGGTTGTGAGTGATGCTGCACTGTGGTTGTTTCCAGAGAATCAAGGCAGAACTCTGCTATGGATTTTTGTGAGGAGCACTGAGTCCATTTTGCATACATGGGTTTTTATTAAACTGAACTAAGTGTGAAATAAGCATCAGATAGCTGGCATTTGTTCTAACGTAAAAAAAAAAAAAATAAACAGAGAAGAAACTCTCAGATTTATTTAGGAACTGTTGACACTAACAGCAGGACAGAAAGAAAGATCCTTTTCATTATTGCAAGACGACACTGGACTGCCTTTAAATAAACTCAGTCCTTTCTGAAGGTACTAAGTAAAAGCTATAACTCCCTTCTGTTATTACTTCCAAATCCAAGTATAAGTGGGGAATTAACACAGACAGCAATTCCTTTTGTTTTAACCTTTGAAACCCTAAAAACTTGTATCTTTTTCTTCATTCAGCATTTGCAAAAAACGGTGATTTATTATTTTTCACATGATGACCAGGATGTTCTCTGAACAATTATTTAAAGTGTTTTCAGGTTTCTTAGTTGTCTAATATAGATTCCCTAATTCCCTCTGCCATAACAAGTTTGTGTGTCACATCTGTAGTGTTCCTAATGAGTTGCTAATGAGGCTTTGCAAATGTGGAGGCAGACAGGGAGGTGGTGGTGCTGGGAGGCTGATGTAGGGCTAGTTTGAGCAAGGATTCCACATCTGTAAGAGTTGAGTCATTGTCTGTCTCCCTGCACTTCTCCCCATGTAACTCTCATGCTTAGAGCTTTAAGAGAATAAAAAAGGTTCCTGGCTCTACTCAGATGCTTTCTTTATTCGATTAACACTGTTTTGTGTATCCTACTTAGAGTAGGAATCCTGTAGTTCACATTCCTAAGTTCTGTAGCTGAAAAGGGAAAACAAAATTCTCATACAACAGTAGGAGAATGCCTGACTTACCAAAATTAGTCTCACATTCAAAATTGATGAGGATCACATTTTGAATTGGTAACAGATGGGGAAGTGCTGAGGTTTGCCTTAGTGTCTATAACGCTTCTTATGTTAGAATGTGTTTTTATTTCCTGCATAGTTCACTTGAGTCTTATAATTCTAGTGAGATCCTTCATAAACAAAACAAGGCACTTTTAGAGTCTACAGTGTCTACCAATTCCCTCCTCTGAAGAACAGCAAGTCTGACTCTGTTCAAATGAAATACGAGCTAATTAAGGTGAAAGCATTTCAAGCTTTTCCTCACTTATTTTGGTTATATAAATTTAATCCACTTAGTCTGAAGTATCTTTTTTCACTAAAAATAGTGAAAAGAATCATGCTGAAGGGATCAGGTTACTTGGTGAATTCCCCACTTCTCAAATAAATGAACAAAAAGACTTAAAGAGTAAGTAGTTGGTGCACTCGTGTTAATTACTTTTTTTTTGTACTGCTATTTTGGATCAAATTAGCCATTTGGTATGTGTCTTGTAGGAAGCTACATTACTCTGGGAACCCTGTATGGTCTGTTGTCATTACAGAACATGGCCATGGACTATTATTCAACATTTCTGCAAGTTAAGAACTAATTTTAATATGCATTTCCTTACTGCTTAAGCTGCTTACTTACCAAGTTCAATCTTCTTTCTAAAAGAGACTCTTTATTTGTGAAAGTATTTATACAAAGAATACTGGTATTATTTTATAGTGACTTTCTAAAGAACCAGACAAGTCTTTTTGAAGCTTTTCTTTGGTATTAACTAGATATTTTATCATAAGTGAGCAGGGCATTTCTGGTTCACTAGTCTTTATTGCTTTCCTGAATGCACTTCAACCTCATTCACAGTTCAAGTCTATATAATCCTTATGCCTTTCATACTTTTAAATCCTCCACAGTGTTTTCTGTATATCTGACTCTGCTAATATCCACAGAACTTGGGTCTTAAAGCGCTCTCCTGAGCTAGCATAATTCTGCACTGAGAGTGAAATACCCATTTTCACCAATCCCTTTACTGCTCATAAACAAGGGCAATGTTTTCTTTAACGCCAACATCCTCGGACCTCAGTTTTCCCCTCTGAAACCCCACACTCATTCCTTACAATGAAAATATGAACTGTAGCTTGCTCATGCATTTATTATTGCTCTGAACACTAGTTATGGATCTGCTGACCAGTTTTCTTGACCTCAGGATGCTGTCAGTTTGCTACTTGTTACTTTCTTCCCTCCAGTACTTTCTCCTTGAACTTTAAATGGAAAAACAACGTGGTTTGTGTAGATACGCAAACAAACTTGATAAAGGTCAGCCAGGTTTTAAGTTTTCTGCATTGGTAAAAGCTTGTCTATCATTGTTTAAGATAACTACGTATTTCACCTTACATGGCTGTGCTTTTCACAAAACCAGCTGGATTTGTTGGAAATTATTTGGTGTGCTCTTTCACTAGGCACAAGGTGTATATGTTCATTATGATAAAGCACATGTGTAGCTACAGTAAAGTCTCCTACAGCTGAATACCTACCTTGGAATTACTGTGGATGTTTACTGAGTCTCCTGACTAGCTTTACATGCTGTTTTTCAAGCTACATGGAATCAACTATGTGATATTTAATACTTTGAAATGATAATTGCTAGTTTAATGAGGGCACTCAGGTGTGGGCCATTGTCATTCCAATCCAGGCTGAGCTGGGACTTGTGTTTCATACAGTTGATTAATGGACACTGGTAATTAGCATCACTACTGCCTTGTGCATCAGTATAGTGTCATACAGAAGAATCTCATGTCATTGTTTTCTGGGAAAGCAGCCATAGTTCAGGCCTGTTGGGCCTGTGGGTGTTGTACTGGTTTATGTTCCCGTGTTGGGTGCTGTGCCCAGGGCCTTCTCTGAGCAGAGGCCGCGGCTGCCCCGTGTGGGACACAGTCAGTCCTCGATGGCCCCAGCGCAGGGCACAGCTGAGCCCTTGGCGGTGCTGGTGATGCCTCTGGGAAAAGAGATTCAAAAAAGGGCAAACCCAGCCTGGCAGAGGAAGGAAACCAGTGTGAGAAGTGACCCTGCGAGCACCCGGGGAGAGGAGGAGGAGGGCCCCATGAAGGAGGTGCTGCAGGCACTGCAGAAGGTCCCATTTCTGTCCCAAGTGATGTGAGCACACCAATTAATGAGGAGAGTGTTAAAAGTCTTCTACTGATGCAGACACAAAATTAAAAAGAACATTTGTTTTTATCTTGTTCACTCTTCTTTAATCTCATACATTTCAGGCAGTACGAGGCATTAGGGTGATGCATTAGCAAGGTCATGGGACACAAATATTATTTTTAAAATGTATTGTAAAGCACTCTACAAGATTCGGTTTGGACTACTGCAGAATAGCCTCGTTTTGGTGGTTCACCTGACTTGAAGCCATTACAAATGAGAACGTAAGTTCAAGATGATCTGCTGTGGGTTGTTGAAGCAACTGCAGAACGAAGTCATGTTCTCTGCTCTTACAACTCAAGGTGTCCATCTGTTCTTCTGTCAGCTCTCTTTGCTTGGTTTGCCATTTATTTTAACACAAACCTGTTCAGCTTCAGGGAGCACAATCAGAAAGCAGCCAGGTCTCCTCTTTTACTATGCAAAATGTTCAGCAAATCTGTTACCCTCCATCTCTCACGCAAAATTCCCTCTCTGAGGTTAGAACATTGTGTTAAAGCAGGAAAGGCTCAACTAGATTGATTTATAAAGCTAAAAAGATGTTTTCTGACTAGACTCTGAGCAACAGCTGTGTTCCTCAGGCTATGCTATTTCAACCCTGAAAACATAGGGAGTTTCTGTTCAAATCCGTAAAAGAAAAATTCAGCAACAGTATCTACACATCACCTTTCCAACCAAGGAATCAGAATATTTTAGCATGCCATCATGACTGTTTTGTTTAAAAATCTTTTGTGGTTTTTATCCTCCCAGTTAGGGAATCTCTTTTTCCTGGGTGCTCCAGTGTGGCATTGACTATGCTGGTAACCTCTGTCTTGAAATAAACCTACTAAACTGTTCTTTCTAATTCCTCTCTCTTTGAAAATTGCTTTTGCAGGTTTTATTATATTGGTTTAAAGAGTTCTCTAGTTTCAGGCTCATCTCAGCTTTTCTCTTCAAGGCTTGCTCAATGAAAGCTGACGGCAAACAAGCTTAACAGGTTGTTGGTTTTGTGGAATTATATAGTTTTCACATGGAGCATGTGTGACAACTATGATAATGAGCAAGTCTATGAAACAATAGTGAAATCATGTGGATTATTAAAAAATGCAACAAATACTCAAGTAAATATGGATCTTGAAGCTATCATGCTACATGTCCTTGTTCTTTACAAACATTAAACTCTGGCTCAGTCTGTATTTGGATTTTGGGATGGGCCTTATATGGTCCAAGATGCTTTAAGAAAACATGATCTCAAAAAACGTGACTAGATCCGTAAGGCCAAAGTGTGTGCAAGGATGGAATCTATTTAGACAGCAGTTCTGAGGGAGTCACTACTGTTGTTTGGTCATCTATTATGGTGTAGATTTTGTCATTGCTTTTCTATCCCTATTTTGAAGTATTTGTCAGAATGAAGAAACTGTTTACTGTGAATTATTTACTGTACATGTATTCTCATATGATATTAGGGAGAAATGGCAAAAAGCAGAAATGTCATACATTTGTTTTGAAGCCTGCCAAAGATCTTTTTATATTGCAAAGTACTTTAACAAAAAATTAATCTTTTCTGCTGTGACCGGTTTTGTCATTAAGTAAATGAAACTGTTTGGGCTTTAGGTTTTAAAACTGAAGCAGGAATAATTTTTCTTCTCCCCCAGTTATCAACTGAAATCAATATGAATGTTACTAATCAAACTGCCTAGACCCATTCTCACTCTCACCCTTACCACTTCATCCTTTTCTGTAAGTAACTTTAGTTAGCTGAAATACAAGGTATTTTGAATACCCGGAGAGAACAGAATAAAGAGTCACACATGCCTTTTTGTCCTATCTCTTCTTGTATACTAAGGTGGTAATATATATATTTTTTTTTTATTTATTAATCTGAAGATTACCCTTTGCTGCACTACCCTTTCAGTGAAAATTGAAATATTGGAATCAGCTATTGTTTGTTAAAGAAAACTTTAGTTAGTTTACTTTTCAGACCATTTAAAGGAATTGGTGAAGAAGAGAACATACTTTTATTCAGGTGAAGAGCATGCTAATTTTTTCTTAAGTTTTAAGGCGCTGCATATTATAACTTTAATGCCAGTATAGTTACAAAGAAGAGCACGCAATAAAATATCTTAATTGTTTTGCGTTTTCAGGCAGTAGGCTTGATCATGTGTTTGTGTCTTACCTGCTCTTTTTAATAGTCACTAGCTGGAGGAGAGACATATCTGCTTTATAAGCCACCTGTACAAATGTAAGGCTATTAAATTGCCTTCTGTTGAGAGTATGTCATATTTAGATTCAAAAAACAAGGAGTATAGTTTGAAATGGATTCTTCACCCATGCAGTGTAAATCTGCTTCTTCGCAATGCCATGCGAAGTTTTCACAGCAAACCCTCATGTGACAAGTGTGAGTGCAGAGGCTCCTCATCACAACTTTGTGTTTCAGCTGTGGAGCTCAGGAGGGTTTTTCAGAGCCCTGAACACAAGTGGAACCGAGGTTGGGAGATGCAGAGGAGGCAGAGACCTCTTCTGTCCTTTCTCTGCTTTCTGAGGGAGGAACATGGTGGTAGGAGAAAATCAGCTTCACCAAACCCTTTAAGAATTTACAGTGCCTGTTCTTAAAATTAAATGTAGATGTGCCCCTGAATCTGGCTAGAGTCCTCGTAATTTTTCTAAAAGTCAGAATTAATTATGGGTCCAGCTACCTGCCTGATCGCTCAGCTGCAACAGTCAAGCATTTGGCTTCTCCTTAAAATGTGCCAAGATAGTGTTTTCAGTATTAATTACATTAATCAGCAGTTAGCTTTCTCCTGTGGCCTAGCAAATCCTGAACGGTATCATAAAGTAATGCGTGAAGTCTGGGAAGATGGGGAATTTTTACTTTTATAGAAACAACGTGTATTCTTTTGCTTATGCATTTTTTAATACCACTATTTGTAATTATATACATTATGATTGTTAGAAATTTCTGTGTGGAGCACATTCTTTTATGAGTAATAGTTATATTTTCTGCTGAAAATCAGCAATCTACAGTGTGATGCAAACAGATTTGCAAGACTCACAACTGGTAATCTATCAGGAAAAAAAAATCCTTAAATGATGACTATTGCCAGATCTTTCTGTACGTTAGAGCCTTTAAGTAAGGAGCCAGATTTAACTGCTGGTTCAGGTGGGGTGGCCGTGAGAGAAGTGAGGTGGGAAATATTTTCAGTGACATTGTTGGCTTTGCACTGAGGCTAACATAGGTTTTTTATGTATAGTCACAGAATCAGAGAAGTTGCAGAAGTAGTGAGTATTCTAGATCACTGCAAAACTGTTCACACAGAAATTAGGAAGCCAAAACAAATCAAGTACATTAAAGTACTTCAACCAAGAAGTAACAAAAGCGTCCATCAGGATTTCAAAACGCTTCTTGAATAAAATATGGTGAATTTAATGAGTGTCTTCAAGGAGTAATACGATAGTTACATCCTGAAAGTGAATGGAGATTAATTCAGAATCTGGAATTATACCAGAGTTGTAAGAATTAACAATCAGCTGCATAAAAAGGAATCATCTGCAGTAGATGAGGAGACCATTAGTTCTTTGAAAATGTTTGGTATCTAAGAAGACTGTTAACAAGGAAACCTTAGTAGAAGAGAAATGAGGGGCTTTTGTGAACAGCAGAAAATGCAGCCTGATTTCCTACACTTTTTTTGCATCTCAAATCCCCTGGATGTCTCTATTCCAAACGCTCCTCCCATGTGCATTCTCATGTATTGCAACCTCCTTTGCCGACACTGCCCTGTCCGCCCCACATGTCCCTTAGGATCCTGCTCATGTCCCCAGTGTTCCCCTCCCAGCTCTGCCTCCCCCTGCGGTCCCGACAGCCCCCGGGTTCCCTCCGTGCTTCTCTGCAGCACTTCAGTCAGCCACGAAAAGCTACCGGTGTGTCAGCTGGCAAGCAAGCTGCTTCTGACAAAGACGAACTCTCCTGTCTTTCCTTTGACAGCACGGAACGAGGTCTCTTTCCTCTACACGGATGTCAAGCTTGGTTAAAACTGATCAGGGAGGTGCTAAAAATATAGTGAGCATCTGAGAAAGAACCATATGTCGAGAACATATGGTGTCACTGGATCAAATACTGGCCTCCACCTTCCGCTAGGGGAAACACCGGTTCATCTTGCTGGGCCCAAACAGCTTGTCAGACCTTCAAAGGCCCACAGACAAAAAGAAAAAAAGACTAAGCAAGCCCTGTCCGCAGCAGCATTACAGGGCACCCCCTGTCACCAGCACCACAGCACTGGCAAAGCCCAGGGAGTCAAGCAGGAATGGGAGACATCCTGGACCACAGTCCTATTGCATTAATACTGATCAACAGTGAAAAACTGGTACGGACTATGATAGGTTGAAAAACATCTATATCAGCGCTTTAAGTTGAAGCAGCCTCTGGTGAAACAACAAAAGCACATCCTCTGTGTCTGAATCAGGCCGTCCTGTGAGTACAGGTTAGCTGATGTGATGAAAGGGTTATGGCTACATATGCACGTGTTTTGCACAGCTCAGCTTCCCCCCACGCCTCTAAATTCCACACAGAGGTGCAGGAGATTGTGTGAATTTGGGGTGTGCGATTCCCTTTCCACGACAGCAACGCTGGACCTGGAATGTACACTGAGCAGATCACAGACACCAGCAGCAAACACGCTACATGGATAAGGCTGATCTGAGCAGCATTACAAACCTGGATTTCCAAAAACTTTGTCAGCAGAGGTGTTTTTAGAGGGGCAAGTTTCTTCTGTGAACTAATAACTGGTTAAAAAATAGAAACAAAGGATAGGCATAAATGCTAAATTTTCATGCTGGAAGGAGGTTATTAATGAGGTCTCGCAGGGCTCTGTGCTAAACTTTACACTGTGTGTTTAAAGAGGGTTTCTCTGACAGAGTTTGCTTGATGTAAATTTATGCGGGACAATTTAATCTGTAGCAGACATGGAAAAGTTACAGGAGGATCACTTAATATTGAGTTATTGGACAATTAATTCAAAGTATTGTTTATAGAGAGGAAAGTAATTCTAACTTATGTCATTATGGGCTCCAAATTAAATATTGCCACTCACAAAAGACATCTTAAAGTCATCGCAAATGGTTCTCTTAAGACATCAGGTTAGTGCTGATTTGCTGCCAAAACACTAAGCAGAACATTAGGAATTGCTAGGAAATCAAAAGAGAACACAACAGAAAATAACCATCTGAAGGAAGATTAAATAAACAAGGACAGCTATACAAATCGGAGAAGTTACTTGAGGGAAAATAACAAACTTCTGCACTGGGTTTCATTAATGCTCTGACCTAGGGATTTTATACATTTGCTGTAATCAGACAGATATCTAGAAATTTTCCCTTAAATGAAAAGCTCAAATAAATCAGTGTGGGATGACAAGAAACAGGAAAATCTTGTCTCTATTCAGCTATCAGCTGACTTCTGATTTTGTGTGAACAGTCGAAGACTTCTTTTCAGTTTCTGAAGTGAACCTGGTTCTCTGACAGCCAAAGTTCCCAGTCTCCAGACCGTGAAAACAGACCCGTTACCCTCTGAGAGCCAGATTTACATAAATTCTTGTTTTCCTCACTCTGCTATGCTTTTGCATTTCTCGCAGGTTTAAATTGCTATAGCTTTTCTGCCTCTCTCACAAAGTGTTGCAAGATTTCAAAATTCATTTTCTGTTCTTCCTAAGTTAACTTGATGCCCAAATGCCCCTTGTTTCTCAAAATGTCGGGGGGAAAAAGTTGGTGGGTTTTTGCTGTTGGAGGTTTGGTTTTGGTTGGTTATTTGTTTTCTTCTTGCTCTATGGGGACTATTACATTCATTTTTACAGAATAAGTGAGCGCAGAAAGTTCTGGTTTGCCACTGCACAGAGTTAAATAACAAGATCTAGATTTTCAAATATAGAGACTTTGACCCACTTACTTCCATGGCAAACAATCACCTCTAAAAATATTTCTAACTGTTCTTTAAAGTTGCAGGGAAAAAAGGGTAAGTGGTTTAAAGCATTTGATGTATAAAGTAAAGCATTCATTGTAGCAAGGTCCCTTATTCCTTTTCCCTTTTAGCAGCAGATTATATTTTTTAAAAAACCCACACCTTTTTAATCATTTTTCAATTGCGCCAGTGATGGTAGTATTTGCTCTTTCCTGGGGAAAAGAAAAAATAACTTGATGGTGGCTCACATATGCTGCTTCTGTTAGAACTCAGCGCTGTTTCCTTGAAGGGAAGATAAGACAAATGCTTGCAACAGAGAAGGGCAACTGAGATTGTAAATACAGCGGGTGTTTGTGATGGGGATGTTTGGTCACAGCGGTGCTGCTGGGACTGTGGAGGGTGGGACACGCTCTCCTCGGCGCTGTGGGACCCAACTGGTGGGGCTGTGGGACGGGGAACCCAGGAGACCACCTGTTTGTCAGGGAGAAATCCTCCCTGATGCTGCCAAGCCCTCTCCTGGGTTTTTCCAGCACAGGCAGCACACTGATGCTGTCAACTCTACCTGACATTGCACGCACATGAAAACCTTGCTCTTTACCTCTTACGACGGTGCTAGCAAATGCAGTTATACTGCAAAATGTCACCATTACCTGTTTGTGTTACTTGCAGGGTGGTTTTATGCTCTGTCTTCATTTAGAAAATGCTTTGCTGGCAGATCTATATTTCTCTCCATAAAGCATTCCTAGCAATCTGAAAAATAGCAGTTTGATCCATGGTGCTGTGTCTAGCTGACAGTGCAAAGAGGAGATTCTTCCATGTGTTCATGCACTATGCATGAAATGCAATTACTCAGCCCTGAATGTGATCGGGGCATTAGGCTCCTCGTGTGAAAAATTTTCTTGTATCCTTAGTGATTCCAAGGGTGATTTGATAACTTAGGAACTACGATGAGAGGAGAAAAGTGTCTTTAAAATATGTTTGTCACAAAGCGTTAAACAAAGAGAAAGCTGATTTGATAAGCTGGAAATGGGTGAAGGGATTTACAGTAGCATTTAAAGGCTGCTAAGAAAATTCAGTGAAATGCAAAATCTTGTAAAACCAGAACAACCCTAGAGGAATAAAAATATTCAGAAAGTCACAGTGAGTAGAAAACACTGGTTTGGGTTGTTGTTATTTTTCCATTTCAAAACAATTAAAAAATACTTTT